>CM035783.1:28839342-28964342 GCA_020466265.1 Siphamia tubifer | reverse complement strand
AGAAATGAGAGGAGAGAGGACAAATGAGGAGAGGAGAAACAAGAGGAGAGGCAAAATGAAGAGAGGAGAAATGAGAGGAGAGAGGAGAAATGAGGAGAGGAGAAACAAGAGGAAAGGCAAAATGAAGAGAGGAGAAATGAGAGGAGAGGAGGAGAGGAGAGAGGAGAAATGAGGAGAGGAGAAACAAGAGGAGAGGCGAAATGAAGAGAGGAGAAATGAGAGGAGAGGAGGAGAAATGAGGAGAGGAGAGGCAAAATGAAGAGAGGAGAAATGAGGAGAGGAGAAACAAGAGGAGAGGCAAAATTAAGAGAGAAATGAGGAGATGAGACATGAGAGGAGAGGAGAAATGAGAGGAGATGAGAAACAAAGAGAGGAGAAATGAGAGGAGAAACGAAGAGAGGAGACATGAGAGGAGATGAGAAACAAAGAGAGGAGAAACAAGAGGAGAGGAGAAATGAAGAGAGGGAAACAAGGAGAGAAAAAAGAGAGGAGAAACGAGGAGAGGAGAAACTTAGATCAAAAACACCATTGCACTGTTACTGTTTTCAATGACCTGTTTGAATCCATAGTTTGTGTAGAAATGTAAAAAAAACACATAGATGGGAGACAGTTTTTTGGCACACTCCAAGTAGCCATTTATTTCACTCATTCTAAAAAAAAAAACAAAAAAAAAACGAAGTACAAAATTTGTCATTTCCATTCAGTCTACAGCAGGTCTATAAACACATCTCACTGAGGAGTTACAGAGACTTCATATTTACTTCATATTGTGTGCAGCTGCAAAGGTTCAAATCCTTAAGCAGGATTCAAAAGTGGGAAACCTATCATTGAGTTAAAAAAAAGGCTGCTCATATCTGTTTTTCTAAATTAAATGTGTCCCATTTTCCCATTTGTGCATTAATATCTGCATACATCAATGGTTTCCGTTGCATGTGCACATTGTTTAGTAAATTTGATCTGTTTTCTTAGTGGCAAAAAAATGCATTTGCAAATAAGGACCAGTCAGTGTTACTACCTTCAGTAATGATACACAATCACACAAACGCAAAATACACAAAAACAGAGCATTTGTTTGGAGTCTTTGGTACAGAGAGGTAAAGAGAAGCACAGCAGTGAGAAAATTGGGTGGAAGTAAATAACGTATCTGGTTAGATGTGTAATGGAGATTCCTTTTCTGACAGTAACATATGCTGAACTTCTCTGAATCTTCTTCTGTATGATTAAATGTACCATATATAACATTTCAGCATTAAAATATAAAAAAAATAAAAATAAATAAATAACTGGGCATTTTTTGTACTCATAGTACATAGTACAATGTTCAAAATCAGATACATGTCATTTTTTGCAGCTTGAGCGGAGAGGCCCATACTTCCCTCTCTCCACTCATATCCTCTCGCTCCTCTGGGGGAGATGCCAAGGTGTTCCCAGGCCAGCCCAGAGAGATCATTTCCCTGGGTCTCCTCCTGGTTGGACATGTACAGAACACCTCACCAGGAGGCATTCTGTCCAGATGTTTGGCCCACCTCAGCTGCCTTCTCTACTCTGAGCCTCTTCTCTCCTCACCTTATCTCTAAAGGGCAAACCCAGTCACCCTGTGGAGGAAACTCATTTCCATCGCTTGTATCCATAATCTTGTCCATTTGGTCTCTACCCACAGCTCGTGATCATAGATGAGGTTAAGAAAGTAAATCGACTGGTAAATTGAGAGGTTTGGCTTTTGACCACATTCGTATTACTGTCGATGCCACCCCAATACCTACCCTGGCCCCCTGAATGAAGGAGAGGTGGGGTCAAGGTCACAATAAAGTTCAAAATGTAATTTTATTCATCTTTCAGACTTCCAATGAGCACCAAAATGCTCATTTGACTTTTGAATTTGAGTGACTATGGAAGTTCACAATCAAGGTCACAGGATTTCAAATGGTTATAACCGGGGTGCGGGTGGTTATAACCCACAGAAAAAGCTCACATTGGATGTTATGGGTATCTGTACATGGTGGCCATTCGATTTTGAAATCAGGAAGTGGAAAATGGATAAAGGGCCACCTCCCATCTGCGGTCTTGGACTCGGAGAAAGGGAAATGAGGGACAAACCCAATTCCGATTTCAAAACGGGTCCTTTTCTGCGGTTCATTTGCTCATGAATGGGAATTGGGAAAAACAAAAACAAGGGCAGTTTTTAAACAGTGATTTTGCTGCCCGCATGCGCCCGGGCCTTGTGGGACCGGGGTGCTGGGCACATGTCAGACCCGAGGGGAGGTCTCGCGAGGGGATCCTCCCAGAACTGAGTGGCCGACCCTGACCTGCTGAGGTTGACTCCCTTGGGCGGACTACGTGGACCCCACTCATTTACCTCTCAATAATTCCACTCCCTTTTCAAAGTTCTTTTCGACTTTCCCTTTGGGTACTTGTTGACTATCAGTCTAGAGTTTATCACCCACTGCTGCATTCACAAACAACACGACTCACGACCTCCTACAACAGGAGCCATTACTGGCCTCACACCGTCCATGGGCTGAGCGACACCGGGCAAGCGGTCTTCCGTACGACACATTTCCCACATCCACCCGTCGGATGGGGATTTGGCACTGGGCTCCTCCCTCTTCACTACTGAGGGAATCCTGATTAGTTTATCTTCCTCCGCTTAGTAATATGCTTAAAATCAGCTGGTAGTGTCATCGGATCTGAGTTTGTAGCCAAAAAAGGGGTGGCGGTGGCAAACCGACCCGACTCCCACCAGCTCGGTACCACCATCTGAACGTGGCCCATTCGGGGACGGGTCTCATGCACTCAGTTTGACCTAATGCCAGCTGGAGAGAGAACTGAACCCCAACAACTACCAGGGGCGCACGCCATCCATGCCCTCAAACGCGTAACACGGGCAGCAAAACCAGTGATGAAAAACTGCCCATTTTTATTTTAAGAAGCTCCCAGAATGCACCTGTCCTCTGCTGATCAATGCTGACAGATATTTACCACCTTGAATAGGAACCTAAGAGTGATGTCCAAAACCAGAGTGATGCCCCCCCCACCCGATGTAAAAAGACAGTTACGATTGTTAACAGATGGACTGCAATTATATAGCACTTTACTCCCCCTCGTTTTCATCTACAAATGGACGTTCATGTATAGGCTGTCTGCCCATGGGAGTGGATCTCTCCAAGGTTTCTCCTTTCCCACTAGAGTGGGATTTGTTATGCCTGGCATCAGTTGTTAATATTATTATTAGTGCTATCCTTAGAATTTGGATGACCTGGACAAATGTGAAATTAAACAAACATATTATTAGTGTCATGTGGGTTGAAACTTAGTAATATGAGGTTATTTTCATACTATTAGTATTTTGTTATAAGGGTACGGTTTTTGGTTTAAATTTTTTGGTTCGTTTCTCTGCAACTTCATGACAAAACTAAAAACTTTCAATGAAAGTTTCAGGGAAGTTGTGTGGTTGTCCAGAATAGATCCCAATTGGTGACTGTTGGTGAAAGGTGAAGGTCACAAACAATGTGCTTTCACAATAATAAGAGATAGGGCAAATAAGATCAAATGTTTGCAAGGGCCAGAGTTTGTTGTTCCTGGAACCACTTTCTTTTTTATATATATATATATATTTTGTTTTTATATTTCAAACAATAAAATATTTCAATTTTGATGAGTCTCTTGGTTTTCTCAATCTACAAGTGTAACTTAATATTTATAAGTAAACATAATATATTGTATAGTGTATAAAAACAGAAGGCATAAGCAAACTTCTCCACAGCACTGGATCTTTTCCCAGAAACAGCAGGCTTTACAAAAGCAGTAATGGGGCACTGTCAGGGGTTTCCTCCCTAATACTGAAGTTTTCTGTGCGTTCACTTTGGAGTGCAAAGCCACAGAGAACCACAGAAATGTTATTTGGCACTAGGGGGCAGATAGTAGGGGTGAAACAGTCTTTCATGAGCACAGATGTGCAGAGCAGCATGCGTGTGCATCAGTAACCGTGGAAACCGTGAGGTGAAGTAGCTGACAAAGCCCTCAGGCAGCTCTCCCAGAGTCTCCTGCACTTCTGGTGGCAACTCGTGGTAATGATGCTTCTGTAATGTGTAGAATACAGAGGTTCAGAATCATTCTGTATGTGTGAGGATTTGGTAATGTGGTGTGACATTGTTAGTGTGAGCCTGACCTTGTTCCTCATGGCTCTCAGCAGGTCTCTGACTGAGTTCCCTTTGTAAGTCCTGAATCGCCTCAGGTCTGAGTATAAACACAAACAAAAAACAGAATAAACAGAATACAGAAAGTTATTGTAACACTGTCTTTTTGATTAAACTTTTGCTTTATTTTGTTGTATGCAGTTACAACTGTGTTCACAGTCAATCGTTCTTGAAACAGATTCTATTTAACCAAACCATGATCTTTTAACTCTTTCACTTCTGGAACTTAATCAACTTTTGATACCTGAATAACATGGAGTTATTTATTACTTTTATTTTGTAATGTGATGTTATCTTTTTGTCACTTTTACCATATTCAAACTCATGTTAAACTGTTCATTTGTCTTTGTCCCATCTACCTTGGGTACAGTTTGTATGTTCTGACTTATCTAATTACATCTAAGTTTGCCACTTTTCCTGTTTTTATTACTAACTTAGGAAATGTGCACATCTAAACAGTACATTTTAGCGGTACTGTGTACTTGCCAAGGTTAAAATAGTTTGGGATTTTTCATTAGTCTAGTTTTATTTAGTTTTGACTTTTCCCCCCTAATTCAGTTAGTTTTAATTAGTTTTATTTTTTTTATTTAACCAGGGAATATTAAGAACCTCTTTTACAAGAGAGTCTTAGCCAAGATAGCCAGCAGCAAACTAAGAAATAGCAGGTTTGCTAGTTTTTATTCATTTTAATAGGTTTTTTTCATATCTTTGATCTTCCTCACTGACATATTCACATAAATGCCACACAGGACTCTACTGCTTTCTCTCAGCTTTAGTCTCCATGTTTCCAGGTAGAGTTGGGCTGAGAAGCTGACTCTAAATGACAAGTGATGAGAAATGATGGACTGTGAAGTGCTGTATGGTGCTGCCAGATAGAGTTGCTTGAGGGATTTTACATCATATTTTGTATCAATCTGACACTGACAAAGATGAAAACAAAGAGAATTTTACCCATTCTATACGGTTTAGTTTTGTAAGCACACAATACAGTTTCAGGTAGTTATCATTTTCTTTTAGTTACAGTTTTTATTTATTTCAGTTAAAGACTTTTTTTTTTTAATTGTAGTTGTTGTCATTTTGTTAGTTTTTGTTAACAATAATAATCTTGGTGTGTACCTGTTTGCAGAGGCACAGAAATATGCATCCTCCAGTTGGTTCGAACCACAGCTCTACCTGCAGACTCCAGTCTGACCACAATTGGACTGTCTGCTGGTTCCTTCTCTATGCGGTCACTTACATCCTGGAGACATGCACACACTTAAAAACTAGCTCTCAAAGTAGTCAAATAAATACCCAACACTCACAAATATGAAACATAAGTTTAAAAAAATGTGATGTAGGGCCATGCTATGTAATATGTCATGTAATGTTAAAGACACATGCATTGTTACATATTACTCTCTAAAGCTTTTTAGTTTTATCATAAATCACCCTCTTTTTCCCTTTTTATGGTGGAAATATGAATATTTTCGCTGTACTGCACAGCCTCAGGCAGATGGAAAATGAATCATTTTAACACTTTTAATCATTTCAAAAGACATTTTTAAACCACAGGCAATAGTAACTTCTTAAGTAGCAGTAGATATAAGAGAGTTGAATGTATGAGACCCATTTTGTGTACATATTAAACATGACAAACCTGGAAAAAGATAAGCTGCTTCTCAGGACTCCAGAAGAAGGGATGTTTGAGGACACAGGCAGTGGAGGGACGAGACTCGGCCTCAGCGCTGATCATCTGCTCGATCAGATCCTGTGCAATGACGTCATCTTACACGCACAGGAGAAACATTACGAACATTACATTTTCCTCTCATCATCATTAAAACATATTCAGAAGAAGTTAATTTTCCTTAAATTACATATTAATTTATCTCAAGCTTTTTTCATTACTTGTTTGAAAAACCTGAGAGAGGCCTAAGAGGATGAACTCATGGTAAAATGTGTGTTAATACATTTAGTGTGATTTTTTTTCATAACATCATATCATACTGTAGTTGTTCATTTAACACAAATCTGTAATAAACAAGTGGGGCCAGGCACAACACATTTTTTTCCTCTCAAAATGTAAGACTATGTGTTTCACCTTGAAAACAAAATTTCTGATTTGCCCCATCCCTTATCATTGTGAAAACACATTTCTGGTGACTGTGACCTTTGACCCACATTCACAAAATTTAATTGGATCTATTCTGGACCACTGCTTTCCTGAAAATTTCATAGAATTTAGTCCCAACGTTTTTGCATAAACCTGCTTACAAACAAATAAACCAACACAAAAACAATACCCCTCTCCCCTTTCGTGGAGGCAGGGTAATTATGTGAGAACTTTTAACTATAGACAGACAAGGATAATATTGACTTTTCATTTGTACCATGTAATGTGGTGAAATGTACCAGGAATCAATTTTTATGTGACATATTCAGATGTTGCACAATAATAGTAGATAATGGGGTAATTGGGACCAAGATATTGAATGTGCTCTCACCATGTATGTCCTCCATAAAATGTGAGAGTGAATATTCTCCTGACAGGATGTTGACCTGTCGTCTCAGTGTGTCTCCAAAAGGATGCTGACCCCTGCTGACCACGAAGTAAAAGATACAACCAGCTGAGAACACGTCCACTGCTGCTGTCTGATAAGAAAAGATCGAGACATGAATCACAGTCAGAAAAGAACTCACACACAGTGAATAAAAGCTCCACCTAATATACTGATGGTTGACTTTTGATGTAGTCACACATGATATCTTTGTATTTTAAGGTAATTTTTTTGTTCCTGTACTTGACAGCAAATAGGGTTGAGTAGTCACGTAGGATGTCATCATTTCATCACATAAATTATGACTTCAACACTAGTTGGCACCTGCTACAAAATGGAGGAAGTCTGCGCTGAACCACCATGGAAACATGGTAGTGTAATATAGTAAAAAAAAAAAAAAAAAAAGAAAAATTGTACATATACATATATATATCCAGCTCATAAATCTTAAACACAAGATCGTAAGGATTTCCAACAAAGCACTATACCAAACACTGTATTAGACATATAATACAGTGAGAGTGAATGAATAATGGAACACGAATGTGAAGCGCTTTGGGTGCCTTGAAAAGCGCTATATAAATCTAATCCATTATTATTATTATTAATACATTGGCAAAACTTAAAACAAACTCACTTAAATGTATAAGTAAATCTTTTTGTAATATTCAGCAGCCTAAATATGAGAATCACTTTCAGCTGGTGAACAGAAGCAAAGCTTTCTGATGATCTTTTTTCTGAAACCCTGTAAAAAAAAAACAAAAAAAAAACATCTTGGTAGTCTACCCTGATAAAAATAGTGTGAACGAGCTGGCTGGCTTTAATAATTAAGTCCTTGAATCTGTCTGATAAATATGTTTAAATGCTGATCTTGTTGTCACTGTTAGAATATCAATGTTTGATAAATATAGGTATACTTTCAACACTTCTTTGTGCTGTTAAACAATTAGATTATTCACAGGGTTGCTAAGACTTAATTTCATCTCATCTCATCTGAACCCACTTTATCCTCACTAGGGTCGCGGAGGTCACTGGGGGCCTAATCCAGCTATAATGGGTGAAGGCGGGGTACACCCTGTATGAGTCTCCAGTTCATCTCAGGGCTGAACATATATAGACAAACAATCACTCTCACATTCATACCTATGGGTCACTTAGATTAACCAATTAACTCCCACCATCCACCATGTCTTTGGATGGTGGGAGGAAACCGGAGTACCTGGAGAAAACCCACGCAGACACGGGGAGAACATATAAACTCCACACAGAAAGGTCTAGTGTGGGAATCAAACCAGGGTCCTTCTTGCTGTGAGGCACGAGTGCTAACCACTGCACCACCGTGCTGCTTAATTTCAATTAATCACAATTAAATATAATACATTTTTAAATTTATATTAACTATGATGAGCAAACTGATTCAAAAGAAGGGAATATATGTACTTAACACATTTTTAAATACCTTCAACAGTTTCACCAAAACAACTTGAAACAATTGTTCTGTCTTGGGGGTTTTTTTTGTCCTCATGTATCCCATCCAGAGTAACAATATGACGTTTAGCAATTTCTATCCTTATGGGCTGGTTCTACTGCCTCTCACGACTAGATCAATTGACTATTTGTGCATGTGCAACATTAACTCTGGTTGGACAAACTAAATATTCTATCTATCCATCCATCCATCTATAAAATAAACACCCAGACGATTTTTCTCTGCCACCCTCTGTGTGCTTAGGTGATGGATAATGACAAAATAGTGTAGAAAAAAAAAAAAAAGAAAGGAAAGGAAAGTTAAACCAGATTTTTTTATGTTCATTATTCTGTGTTTCTGAGTGTTTGCTGTGAGTAATGTGCTGATGTACATCCTACCGGTTTGTTTCTAGGTGTCTCATGAAGAACTTCAGGAGCTATCCAGCCCTCAGTTCCCGGTATCCCAGACCGCAAGGAGAAGCTGCTGCGGCCATCTTGAATCTTCTTACAGAGCCCGAAATCAGAAATGAGAGCTCTGACACGACCCAACACACTGGGACCAGAGAGCAGGATGTTTCTAGGCTTCAGGTCTCTATGAACTGGAGAAGGAGAAGCAAGAGCACATGTGGAGATTCAGAAAGGTAAGGGATTGGGTGCAAAGAAAAATGGAGGACGAGTTAAACAGTTATGCCAAGTCACATTTTTTGTACATGTGTGTGTGTTTGTACTTCTGACCTATATTGAGTGAGTGAAGGTGTGACAGGCCACACATGGTTTGTTCCAGCAGAGATATAGGATTCAGATCAGGAAAACAAGATGGATCCTCCACATACTTCAAACACAATGACATATATTTATATATATTTAAAAAAATGTATCATGGCATGATTTTATTTTTGGAAAACATGAACTAAATCATATCTCTTTGCTTTTTGCTCTTAAGCACCAACCTGCTGCAGAGTTGCAGGACAGAGTTCGATTGCGATATATGTGAAGAGGCGGTCTCTCTCAGTGCAGAAGTATCGGATGACGTTTGGATGAGTGTCAGACTCTCTAAGGAGCTGAACCTCACGGTCTGCAACCTCGAAACACTCAGGCAAGATTCGTTTCACTGCCACATGACGTCCATCAAATCTACCCCTAAGGTCAGAAAAGCAGAACATTCATAAAACATCTCATTTTTCTGATAGCATCGAGATTAATCTTCATAAATTATTACCGTCATTATGTGATCTTGTTTGTACTTCCCAACATATTTCATACATTTAGACTTGAAATATCCATTGAGTCCCCTCATTTTGTCACATATTTTACTGTTTCCAAAAAAATGATCCTTTCCATAGAAATTTACAAGGGTTCAAGAAAGAATTATTCTGATGTAAAGCTGGGTAATATAATGAATTACTCCAATGAATAAAATATTTGTGTTTTGAGAAATATAAAAATTGCAACAAAAAAAAAAGACATTAATTCTCTATAGACCTGTCTTTCACAACTGCACCTGTTTGCTTGTGGTATATTTCTTGTGAAAGATACAATATTATGGTCAGTATAACTTTTCGATCATGTCTTGTTTTGAGTTCATGTAGGCAGAAACAACAAGAAGATTTTCTGGCCTACAGTGGTGATGTTTTCACAGATGCTTCTACATTTAAAATCGAATATTTAGCTGCCATTTAACATTTTCATTGCAACAGATAGATAAATGCAGTGGAGTGTTTACTAAAATCAATTACTTTCCTTAAACTCTCTAAAGCTAAAAATATCTAAACAGTGTAAATCATTTCTATCTTAATGAAAATAGACATGCCAGTAATAGAGTCCATTAATTCAAGGCAGCAGGATTAATAAAGGTATCAGAGCGGTATTAAAATATGGTCAAGTGAGGATAAACACACAATCAGTACCTGAAGACAAAGGTTCCTGCTGTGCCATGTCCAAGTACCTCAGATGGAGTGAAGGAGATTTTCCCAACTAGAACCTCCTCACTGTCTCCCTCTGTCAAAGAAGAGAATGAGCCTGATATATGTCATACTTGGGCTGAGAAAAGAGACATTATCTACAGTATATAAAAGAAGTATCTGTAATGTCAAGGTTAGAACATCTTCATTCATCTTCATTCACTGTAGTAGGTCTGGTTAGATCCCCGTCAAACCTGTTCCACCTGAGTCTAACAGATTCATCTTCATCTAATTTGACTCAAGGATATGCTCTGAGTGTTCATCTGTACTCATGTCCTTGGCCACCATCCACAGATAAAATCTAAAGATAAAATCTTATTTCCACTGATAAACCCATCACAGTATTGGGACAAAATATCAGTTTGAGGATAAATTGTGTGGTGTAATATATGGTACAATATTGCTGCTAATTGGTATTAGTTTGATTCACTAGTCTCTACTTTTTAAAATTATAATAAATGTTTTGGATGAGGAGTTGCAGTAAACATGTGCTGACATGCAACTAAAATAATATTCTATGGACTTGTTCATACATTGTTTATCAAATTATTTTACTTGTTAGGGTTACTTTTTTCTTTTCGGTTATATAGACATTACGATGCATCGTAGATGGTTATCTTGCAATGTGTCACATATCAGTGAATCACTGATTTCTCCAGTAGCCTTCTGTCTGTGAATCATTTTAGGAGGATGGTCACTGTGCCTCTGCTTAGTTAGGACTTTGTGATTACTATAGCTATGGCTGGGCTCAGTATATGGTAATTCATCAATCGTTAAACTGAATGGTTTTCACTCAAAGCTTTCTCCCATTATTGTAATTCCTTAAGATTCCATTGTATATTTAAACATTCATATATAAGATAGTTTTGGGTGTTACCTGCTGAGGGTTTATGTTCAGCTGTGCTGTTTTTAACAATGTCTGATTTGCTGCTGCTGTGAGGGCTGGGAGGCATCTCAGGAGAAGCAGGCTGAGAGTCTGGAAACAAAAAGTAACAGTTCATAGGTCCTATATGGCTCTGCCAGGTATTAAGTATTTTTAGCTACACAAACTTAAATTAAAGAATGAATAATGTATACTGTCACCCATGCTCCTCTAATGAAATGATTATGACAATTTTATGTTTTCTTGATAAAGTGTAACTGGTACTCTAACCCTAACTCTACTAATGAGAATATATATATATATATTTACGTAGTTATCATTCATGACAAAATTAGGGTGCCAAGATCAAGACAATGTGCAACAGAGGAAGTGCTAAAAAAAAAAAAAAGTTGTAAAAAATATAAAGAAAATCTTGAAAGCATAAACTCGTCTCGTCATCTGAACCTGCTTTATCCTCACTAGGGTCGTGGGGGTTGAACTTGATGGGCAACAATGTATTTAGCAAATTTGTTTGAAGAAAAATTCAGTTGCAAGGATTTTAATCATCTGCCAAGAGAAACTTGGAGTCACTAAGTTCCACCTGAAGTAATTCAGTTCCTTGTAACAAAAGATCAGTTACATACCGCTGGAGAGGTTTGTATCAGTGGAGAGGGCTGTGTCTGATGGAGCCATGGTAACTGTCTGCATATTGGTCTGTATGTGCTGGAGACGAGACTCAAAAGCCTTCTCCAGCTGTCTCTGAGATTTGAGCTGCTGAGATGCACGCTGAAAAAAAAGGAGGAAAAAAAAAAGCGTGCACGCAAAGATAGAGATCTCAGTTGGATTTTTGATATGTAGTGTTAGCACTAAAAGCCTGAGGAGGATAAATCAATGAAGGTCTTCAGTGAAAAGATAATAAGGTTGTAAAACTGTCTTTTGAAACAGTGCTGTAATACTGTAATACAACAGTTACTATCAAAAGGGTGAACTATTTCTTGGAAGTGTTCTGTGTGGTAAATAACCCTCAGTAAATCTTTTCCTAAATAAAAAAAAAAAAACAGCTTAATGCATTCATTCTCAGTTAAATATAAATAAGACATTTTTACATAATGTACAGACAGCACAATAGAGCTAAAATGTTATTATAATACTTTCTAGGTAAATCTTAAGCAGAAAGGTTCTCTGATATGTAGTCTAATTACATCATAAATTCTAGAGGTCTGTGCTTTACTTCAGTGTCTGGCAGTTTTAATAAACAGCTACTTCAGAAAAAGATATTTCCATAATACTGTGTGAAATCAGTTTTCTACCAACTGGATTTCAGCAAGTGTTTCAGAGAAGAGTTGTAGAATTGCTAATATTACTATTGTGTGCTCCATCTGTGTGTGTATAACCAACAGTTAAAGACCAAATACTATGCCTGCTTCCTTGGGATGCACAACATACATTATGAAGCAGGTTGAGGGAAAAATATTATCACCCATCTTATTAATATTTGAAAGGTATTCACGTTCATGTTGTTTCATATGTGTTTGATACATTTCATCAGATGTTTTTGCATGTATTTTTCCATTTCATTCAAACAATAAAAACAGAATTACAAAAACCAACACACAATGCATCACCAAAACTCAAACCAGTTAAGAAAAGTGAAGTAGTGAAGTAGAAATGGACAATACTGTTATTTACAGTGTGATGCTATGGTGATGTGTGCATTGCCTAGTCATTGCACACATCTGGACATATGCACAGCATTTAAAATCTATTGATATAATTACAAAAGTGAAATTCAATCATTGATAAATTTGATTTTATTGTGAAACGGACTGAGTAGAAAAATGCAGGAGTACTCAAACAGAAAACCCAAGTTAAACCGTACTGCAGTAAATAAGCTTTTTTTAATATCATGAAACTGTTTTGAGTGATTTGGTGAGCAAAAGAGGAAATGGTATTAAAGCAAATATATAAGGTATTAAAGTTTTGACTGAAAGCAGATAGTTGTCACCTCCTACTTCCCATCTCTATGCAAAGTTTAATGTAGTGATTTTCAACCTTGGGGTTGGGACCCCATGTTGGGTCGTCTGGAATTCAAATGGGGTTGCCTGTAATTTCTAGTAATTGACAAAAATTAAAATTAAAAAATTAAAAAGTAATGAAAAATATATGGTGACTTACAATCACAATACGTAAAAGGCATAAACTGTGAGTCTGAAACTGAAACACTGTGGGGCTATTTATCTGTCAAATGTTCACTGTGGTCAGTTTCAGATGCTGCAGCTCTTTCATATTTCACAGTTTGAGTTATTGTTTGTTCAGTATTAATTTGTAGCCTAGTAAATACAAACTTGACGGACTGTACATATCTTGACCAAAGAAAATAAAATTACCACTTTGTGTAGTAATCTACACCTGGCCTTTCTGCCTCCATTCATAATAATATACATTATTTAGACTAAGTGTTGTCTAAAATGAATGTTTATTGGCAGCATTGTGTAGCAAATTATGACATGGACAAACACAAATTAATTTTAACAAAGAAAGGTCACAGTTTGTGGGTCGCCAGAAATTTGTGATGTTAAAATGGGGTCACCAGCCAAAAAAGTTAGAGAACCACTTGTTTAGTGACTATTGGCAGCAGTGTAACACTTAATGAAGTGACATAATAAATATGCTAATGTCAACAATCTCACCTAAGTCACGGTAGTTAATAGATGTACTTCCTGAATTTAAAAAGACAGTCTACAGGTACACGCACCAAGAAGTAAGTGATTGCGAGGGCCACCCATCCTCCCAGCAGCAGGGTCAGAATGGCGACGGTCACATCGTCCTGGATCATGTAAACAGGCAGGATGGCGGCCGGTCTCTTTGCCGTTCCAGACGTTTTCCCATCAACGCCCCCTGTATTAACAGGAGTGTGGCTGTGGCTGCCAGCTGCTGTCTGGAACTGAAGGACACAATGAAAATACCAAAGTGCTTCACTATTAGAGAGGGTGTTAAAGGGACATGTAGCAATTCTGTACTCTCACTGTCAAGCACTCTCACATAGCGCTGATGGTAGTAGGGGGAAGGGGTCACTGGGGAGGCAGGGGTTCGCGGAGGGATGACGGCCTCACCAGAACGCTGGAGACTGACTGGGAAATCCCGCAGCATAGTTGTGTGGGCGACAGGAGGGAGCTCATGATGACCTGGAAGACAAAAAAACACAGTAGTGGAAAAAAAGAATTTTAAGCAATCTCAAATTTTATCACGAAATGTTTGGAGAAAAATCTTTTTGGTATTTAAAACAGTGTGGCCATATTAGACAAACACAATCAATTGCAAATGATGTTTGTATACACACATTGTCATTAATGATGTCCAGCAGCAAATGTAAAGAATGAGCTTTGCTAAATTCATTATGCAAAAGTGTTGAAACATTTTTTCATTAATCAACCATACAGCCTAAAAGCATGAGAGAAATTACTTAGTAAACACTTAATTGTACAGGTGTAACGAGGACTAATCAACATTGGTTATTTTTTAAGCATGAGGAGAGGAAAACTCCGCATACTAACATAAAACCGAACAGTAAAAAAATAAAAGTTCTTATCTTAACGTAACTACAACCAGTATCCCAAACCAAGAGGAGTTTGTATGTTTACCTATCAGGAGCCACTGGTTTTTGAGGCTATTTGTGCTGCCCGGTGGATAACGCACATCAGTGGATGGTATGATTTCACACTCCCCTCTCTCTCTGACTGTCACCCCGTCTGTCACTGGACCCTCAATTCGTGCCAGAGTTAACCCCCGAGGCTGTCAAGACAATGAGCATGTAAGGACATACTGTTTTATTACAATTCCTTGCACTCTATTAATGATAATAACTTGATATAATACATATATTGGACCTGCAAAATATATCCTTTGAGCATTGTCATCGCAGTGTACATGCATGCAATAGTCACATTGCAGGTCTGTAATGTAGGACGCAAATGAACTCAATGAGTTCTCATCTAATTTCAAGGGTACAGAACACACACTGCAAGCAGCAATCCACCAATCACAATCTATCTTAATCAGTTTGGGGTGAGTCGCTGGTAATAATATTGAAAAATGAGCAAGGAACCAGAGAAAAATCACTGTAAATCAAGTCTTTGTTCCAAAAAGAAAAGTGACGTCAGTTATCAATCTGCAATTATTTCAGCTATAAGAAGGATGACCCTGAAACACGTGCATTGACAGTGCCTTGCAATTGTTGCTGCAACAAGAGGAAACACATCTCTTTTTTTTTTACATTTAAATCAGCACTACATAGCCGTTATATACTCCTGGGAATTTTTTCACAATCCAAAACATATTGCAGAGTCAAACAAAATTGCAATGTCACTTTTTTCCAATATCCTGCAGCTCAAGCATGAATCACTTTGATATTAGAGGAAAGAGGGTTCTTATAGCATGATTATGAACAGTTACTGTATGTGTAGGTAATGGAACTGAACTCACTACTAAGGACACTCCTTGGTGTACAAGAGAAGTAGAGGCGTAGAGGTGGGAGTCCAACTTTCCCACATAAAGGGTAGGTCTAGAAATACAACAGTCAGGTTAATCTCTCAGCCAGAGATGTTGTGTCTGTACTATTTCTTTGTTAGCAAAATATCTCAAAAACAGATATTTTAACAAACAAATACAGAAGTCAAGCACTCTGTAAACCTTCTTATTACAATGGAGAAACTGTGGTACATGAACGCAAATCCTGTAATTACCAACATCCATTTCATACTACTTTATAAACTACATGAACAAAAGTATAATGCCCCGAGCTCACATATATCTAATCTAGTTACCTCTGCCAAGGAACGGCTGAGGTTATATTTTCATTGGGAGGAGGGGGCATTGATCTGCTGTTTTCATTTTCATATTGCATTAAATGTCATTACAAGAAGATTTGGATCAACTTTTTTAAAATTGATTTTGTATTGCCATATAAAACTTTACTAATTATTTTGGTCATACAGTATAATGGTGGGTTTTTTCATGTATGCATGGTGCATTTACCACCATTGTTACTTGTATTGTCATGAACCACAGCAAAAACTATGACAGAGCAATAACCATCAAAATTTGATTTATACGCTGCCTGTAGAAGTGTGAAAGAATGTAAGAATCTTTTCTTACACAAGTTGTGTTTGTGCACTGGCTTGCTCCTTAACAAACTGATAGCTCCACTTCAGAGTTGAGTAAGTGTCAGCCTGGTCATGAGCAGAAGAAAAGGTGAGGAAGCGAAGCGTTTCCCTGGCGAGTGACAGGTGGGGGGCATGTCTTAATGTGTCACCAGAATAGAGGTAAACCCCCACAACTGGCGACCCATAGTTTTGACTCCACAGGACGTCACCTGAAAGACAGAAACAGGCACTACTTATTTCATTTACTCAGAGGGAAAATAAAGATATATATTCAATAAAATATTTAACAAAATATTTTAAATATTAACCGCACACCTCCCCCTACCTGTCTCTCTGTCAACTGTCACAACAAGCCCATCACCGCTGGACACAAGATGAGCCATCTCTAGAGGAAATGCAAGTAGTATGAGTTAGATTTGGACAAGTAAGACTAATCAATGAAATGAATGGCAAAGACAAATACAGTGTAACTGATCATTGAACCTGCTTAAAAGTTACTATTGACATGTATAAATAGGAATAAAGTAACTTGTCCAACTTTATGAGCAACAGTGTAAATACTTCAATTAACACTGACAGTAGGAATTTTTAAAATTTCATATCAAATAAATAGTCAAAAGCAACTCAAAGTCTGAGTACAGGAAAACATAATTTCCTTTGAGATTAATTTACATTAATTGCCCTTTATTTTTTATGTCTGAACAGACTGTTAACAACTCTTAGCTCATTAACAGATTCCACTACTGTTAAAAAAAAAAAACAACTTTGACAAAACAAAGTCCAAATAAGCATATGATGGATGAGTATAAATAAATACACAAGTAAACAGAAGTACATTGATAATGAGCAGTGAGAACCAGATGGCTAAAAATGACATTTTAGCTGAAATGGAAATATTCACTGCTTGTCATATGAAACCTCTTGATGAGCTCATTCGGCAGCCAAAAAGATATAAATGAATGTTTAATTAAGTCAGAGTTATTAATATAAATTGTAAGGACTTCCAATTAAACACACTGAACATTTGGCACCAAATGGTAGCATATTCTTCATTAATTATCCATCTTCATTAAGCACCCATGTGTGAACAAAATCTATTTATTAGTGTAGTGCAAAACGTCAGATCAAACTAAGGAAGTGTTTTGGTTTACTCTTCTGTGCAATTGGTGAAATAACTCTGATATCCTTTGGTTCTACTGTCTCATCTCAATATAAAATTTTATACGATGTGAAAGCTCTAGTGAATCTGCAAGTATGTCACTAGTCAGATTTCTGTAGGTCTGTGGAGCTGAACATGTGTGTGAAAGACGCACTGTAGTCTTGCTTTTCATCGTAGGGTGGAGCAGAGTAGTCATTATACGTTGCATTCCATCGCAGCTCTTGTGTCTTTGTGTCAAACATTGTAACCATGTATTCTGTTAAAAAAACAGTTTGAAAAGTTCATAAATCCATAATAAAGGTTTGTGAGAATCAGACATGTACATGTGCATCTGTGCTTCATACCTGTGCGTCCTATGTACAGCAGAGGAGTGTTGGGGCAGATGGATTCAGAGGAGGAGGTGGTTAAACTGGTTTGTTTCTCGCCTGTTTCAGGATCCACCACAAACCAGACATCCTGCTTTTTACCTGCAGGCATGAAAACACACTCACGGGTTATTTAAGTAAAGTGACACCAATGAGTTACACTGCATCATATAGTTGTTTCTCATCCGTGATTCTCTGTTGTATTAACTGTCAACTGCCTGTGTCAAACACAAGTAATAAAGCAGGTTGTATATTTTATGTATCTCACAGTCTCTGTCTCAAGTGTCCATAAACACATAAACATAACTCACCTGTATAAAGTATACCGTCAGAGCTCCTGCACGGAGCAGACTGAACCAGCTCTGGGATAGTGAAAGGAAGTTTCTGGAGATACATCAAAACAAGTGGCTCATAAAGTTAAATGACAGATGCAAACTGATCCTGATAAACACACAACCACACACACAGACCCATTACATTCTCACCATCAGGCCTTCTTTGTGCTTCCCACCCAGTACATATAAACTGCCATCGTTGGGATCTGGTAGGAAACCTGGTCTATAAAAAAACAACAAATTAAACATTACTTTGTGTTGTCAAACTAACCAATCGACACTCCGCTTTTGCAAAAGTACTGTCTTTTATTTATAATCTTACTTTATATTTTAACTCAATTAAAAAATTCTGAATAAATGTTTGCTTTACCAAGAATTTGGCAAAAATTTATTATAACATACATACACACACACATACATACATAAATACATATATATATATATATATATATATATATATATATATATATATATATATATATATATACTACCCTGCATGTTTTAGATGTATCCCTATTCCAACACACCTGACGGTCATAATCAGGCTTCTGCAGAGCTTGATGAGAGGTTTATCATTTGAATCAGGTATTTTAGAAAGGGGATACATCCAAAACATGCAGGATAGTAGCTCTCAAGGACCAGGATTGAGCTCCCCTTATTTAAACAGATTATAAGGTGCCTTAAAAATCCCTACAAAAGTGCTTCCAATTTTGGTGTAGAAAATGTTTTTAAATGTTGTAGACAGATGGTTCACCACATATGTCTTTGTCTATGTGGAAGCTGCAGGAAGAAAATACTGAGATTTATGTGATCACAGTAACTACTGTATATATTCCCTGTTGTTGCACACTGAATGAATGTCTGGTAAAGGAACAACAAAATGGTAATCATCATACTATTTCAAAGTGATAATTTAAAATGTTCAGTAATATAATAATTTAAATAGTGAAAATATTTTGCTTCTAAAACATGCATTCATCAGTTAGGTATATATTCACACATCATCAGAATGGTACTATCGCCAACTCACTTTGGGACAGGAAAATTCCTATAACAGTCATTGGGCTGTTGTCTAACTAGAGACCTTGAGCAAAACTTCCTATGATCTCTCAAAGACTGATATCTGACATCTGCTCTACAGCACTATCTGTGTGGAGGGTTCTCCCTGACATTGTTGAAAAGGTCAAACGCTATTATGAGAGTTTTTTTTCAATGTCATTCATGGTCATACTTAAGTACAATGTAAATTCCACTATTATTAAATAAATGTTATTGTGTTATTCATCATGGCTCCCAGTACAACCCAAGACAGACTCAACCGCAAGCATCCTACAAACCAACAACTGTGTGTAAACATTACAAATTGTATCTTTCCAGTTTTATTTACATTACATCTAGAAATCTAGAAAATTCACAGTTGTCATTTCATTATAAACATGTAATGCTCCAAGGAACATTAAATATGAATTATGGCTACATCTTCTGGAACTCAGGCAATAATTGTGGGGTGCAGATCCCTTTGACAGCTATGTGTTTTGTATGATCTGCCAGAAGAAATAACAGGAAACCATACCTTCTGAAAATATGCACTGCAGAAGTGAAAAAGTAATTGATTTTTGTTAATGGTTATAGGCAGACCCACATTTAGAGGAAATCATTGGAAGACAGACAGACCTCTCTGCTAAGATTGAAAAAATCTCCAGAGTACAAGAGGATGAAAATTGATAATCTTTTAATGTGAATAAAATGGTTGGGTGATGCTTTCCTGTGACATTTTTACAGCCTGAAAACCCAATTGATTTTCTTTTGCTGTATACTATGTCATGTTAGATTACTTTTTGCTGGTTTTACTGTGATGTATATACATAAAATATGTGTCGACGTGCTATACTTTTGATACATTTTAGGTATAAGAAAAAAATAAAGGATTGTTAAATGTTGTGCCTATTTACGTAAAGGGGCTATGATAAAAACACTCAAATTCAATAAGCTGATTATTTTAGATTAAGTACACAGGTATGAAGTATATATTTAATATAGGACTAGTCATTTTAGATATTTTACTGTGTATGTAAATGTGACATCTCTAAAAGCACAACAAGAACTGTGTAATTCAAATTGAACTGTCCCAATAATTCTTAAACTCCCAGGTACATGACAAGTTTAAGATTTTGACGTTTTAAACTTATGTCTATGTCAGTGTGCTTACTCACTCTGTCAAGTAGACTGGCACTTGAATAATAGGGTCTGGAAGAAACCACACATTATTTTATTAGTATTACACCACAATGCAAATAAAAGTTGTGGAACAAAATTTGTGGGTATGAACCTTCTCTTAGGGTCCATTTGATGTCTCCTGACTGTTTAGAGACAGCGTGTAGACTACCATCCAGCGTTGAGACAAACAGGAGGGATTCTGGGAGCGTGACTGATCTGACCCCTCCAACCTGTAGGGAAGCCAGAAAGAGAGGGAGAGAGAGAAATTTTAGGACAGCTGTCTGACTGGGAGTTCGTACACAGTGTCATGTATCAAGAGACTTCAGCACAGCTTGACTACAGCAGCTTGAAAGTGAGTGAGTGTGAGTGTGTGAGTGTGTAGTGGGTGTGTCAAGTCTGTCAGGGGTTGATAGTGCAAACCCTGCAGTTTCTACTTTAATTATATAGTGTTCCTCATTCAACAGGATATCCTTATCGTCGACTCATTATTACCAGGTCCACTCTGTGAGACAGCATGTGCTCAACACTCCTTTATTTACCAAGAACAGACAACCACTCTACAATACACACACACGCACACGCGCGCGCACGTAGACATACACACACGCACACGTAGTATTAACTTTCTTCAAGCAGTTTGGACCACTCTGTGCTAACTAAACACTTTAAACGCCCTATCGTATCATGACAACTATACTGGAGCCTGAAATAGACACACAAGTGCTTTCAGATGCCAGTTACGGTGTCAACTACACAGCCATACACAAACAGTATTAACAACAACAGCAGCAGCTTAACTCACAAAGTGTACCTGACATAGTTTGCCTTCCCAGGACAGCAGCAGCAGGGACAGTAGCAGGTGTCCCAGAGCCCCCATGACCCCCAAAACACTTTCTTTCACGGCTGTGAACAAACGTAGAACTAAAGCTATTGAACTAACAACAGAGGTCGAACTCTCTGTCCATTTCCAGCACGAGCGTCCATTTATCACACATTAAGCGTCAGAAAGGTAACATAACGAAAACTTTTACAAAACAAGCGGAGGTTTAAGCAAGCCCTGCCGCTTTAAATCCATCATAAACGACCGTTCCTGTCACTATTCCATAAATATTCCGTATTTCCGTGTTGGGACGGAACCGTTGACGTCAGGACAGAACACTCAGGCAGTGTCGGATGGGCGGGGCCAGTGGCGGCCCTGCCCTCATTGACAGGAAGATTACCCAATGACAGGGCGTATGCCGCGAAGAAGGGGCGGAGTTGTGGAAACGGCTGGAACACGTGGAAACAGACAGCAGGACAGTTTGTAAACGCAACAAGAGCTTCTCTTTGTGCAATAGAAAGTGGTGGAGGGTTGTACAGAATTTAACTGTTTAACTCCTGATGTGCCCAGTTGGTCGAACTTGTTGGAAGCCATTTCATATCTTTAGTAATGCTGGACGGAATCAAATTAAATGATAGAAAATCTAACAATATGCGTCAAATGCATTTCTAGAGGGGGGAATTAAAATAAGCCCAACGGCTTTTTTTATATATCAGATATACTGCATCTTAAACAAAACTAAAGAGGTGCATTTACAAATTCTACATAAAATATGCCATAACATTTACTGATCAAATATCTTTTGTCTTATCTGAGTATCACTTAGAAACTGGAAACTCAGACTCCAATTCAGTTTAATATGTTAACCAAAATGCTTTGAATACTTTATCACTTTTTTATCCATCAAATTATATATACACAAAGAAACTTTAACCTACAGTCTCACCTTTATAGCCAAAACAATGATATTCTCAAACAAGTAAGGAACAAAAAGGTATTAGAAAACCTTAATTCTGTGTTATTCCTTTGGCATGTTTTTTATGTTTAATTTGAATTTATCATTTACTCAGTTCTCAGACAGGCTGCATCATACTGTACATCTTATAGCTAACTAACTGATAATTGTTAATGAAATTGGTGTTAGCCATTTAAAATCTTTTGCTTACATATACTTTTAAAAAGGTGGTAAGGCTACATACTTAGGGGATATTGATATTTACTCAACCCCTTTTGAAAGTAAAGCTACACACCAAAATAAACACAGAGTGACACATTTACAAAAACACTTTATTTCATTGTACCAATTTCCCTTTTAGAAATTTCAAAGATAAATAGCACCAACACCCTCCCCTTGACTTAACAAAATACTACTCAAAGTGCATTAACATGAGGGAAAAAGAAGTAGCATTCGAGCAAGTGTGCTTTAAGATAAAATGATGACAAACTGTGAAGGCCATAAAATAATACAGACAGGCACTTCTGACATTTGAGATATGAACAAATAATAGAAACAAACTGCAACTTCCTGAACTGGTCTTCAAAGGCATGTACTGGCTTTGTGCAGTAGGTGAGGTACAGGACCAGGTCTCCTCTGGGTCTGGGTGGTCTCTACTAGTGAAGTACACTGTCAGGTTGGGGATATCCAAACAGCTTAAAGTCTGGTTCATACAGCTTGTACAGTTGTCTCCTCATCGCTATGGGGATCTGTGCAAACCATTCTCTTTCCCAGCTCACTGCAGTTTGGTTTCGGGCGCCAGAAGGGAAATGGATTAGATGATCCACCTTCAGGGTCTTCAACAGATGCTCTGCATCTGTCTCCAGGCTTTCCAACCGTCCAATGAAGTCATACTTGACCTGGCATGGATGGCACAGACGATACACCTGAAACACACAACCAGGCCCAGGTTTAAAACAGCACCGGCTTGTTCATTTCTTTGGGGGAAAAAGGTGAAAAATGTCACTCAACTTTCTGAGTTCATCTTCTGAATGTGTACAGTCTATACTTTTCAGCAGGCTCCAGTCTATGTTTTTAATTTGTCACATGGTTCCATATTTTCAAGTAGTATATTAATATGTATAAGAGTCTCAGTTTAGCCTAGCCACGGTAGATCCACCTAGCGGCAGGACATCTTATGTGTTACTGTAGTAGTCTAGTTGTGCTCAATGTAACTTTTGGCTAGATTTCCCTGAAACTGGCCAACAAATCATGAAGTATAGAGTCAGAGGGCGGGCGTAACAAAGTGATGCTGCAACAATTTGGAGAGAAACAACCATAGAAGAAGATCAACAACAGGTGGCGATTTCCTTTTATTAAACATGAGTGAAGAATGTGAGAAAGTTTCATAATCCCCAATTTTGTTTAGTCATTCATAACTTTCTCTGGACTTCTCCGTGAACTTTCCGGCATAGAGCAGTGTTTCCTAACCCTGGTCCATGAGGCATACTATTCTACAGCCCGGTTCCACAGCTGGAGATGGGTCCCCGGGCGCTGCACATGGCTGCCCACTGCTCCTTACAGGTGCACCAATGGCATGAAGGATGGGTTAAATGCAGAGGACAAATTCCTTGTACAATGTATAATCACAAATAAAGTACTTTACCTTTACCTTACATGTTTTAGATGTTTTCCTCTTTGAACACAGAGTCTTCTACAGAGCTGGATGATAGGCTGATCATTTGAATCAGGTGTGGTTTGGGAGAGAAACATCTAAAACATGCACACTATGTGCCTCAAAGACCAGGGTTGAGGAACACTGCTGTAGAGGAGCAGAAGTGAACTACTGAAGAATGTAAAAGCAAATGCAATAGATTTTTACAGAAATCTGATCAGATTTTTTTAGGTTATGTCGTCAAAAACGTAAGTTGAGAAATGGTTTTAGCTAACATCATCAGGGCACCAGGTCCCAGCACAAATGGACTCAGGGAAAACAGGCAGGGGTGAATTTTACAGATTGTATATAATGGCAACAAAATCAGCTGTTTCAGAAAGTGGTAGGAAATATTAAGAATAAATGAGACCTATACATATACAACCCAGACAAAAAGTCAGCTTTATTCTGAGTAGGTTTACATTGATATAGAAATGACTGCATGTAAAATATAATCGGCAAAATAACACAGTGTCCGACAGGTATTGAAGGTAATTGGACACTTAATAGCTGAGCTATGCAATATTTTAGCACCTTAATATATACCTTTTTTTTTCAAATGAAACAAATCTGAGGAACCAAAAATGTCTAAATGTGCACTTATGGCTGAAATAAATCAGCTGCATTTACCAACATATAGTAAAAAAAATACTTAATATTTAATTTTCAAACTAGCAAATATATAGCATTATTGTAAACACATATTTAAAATACAGATTAAATTGTAGAACTAGCAGTTGCAATCCATAAAGATTTACACCAAGGAAAAAGTCAAATGATTGTGATGATTCAATATAGTGCACAATGTAGTAGGAGCCTGTTTCTTCTAAGATAAATATAAAATCAAATAAATTAAGAGTAAAATACAGCATAAAATGTCA
This sequence comes from Siphamia tubifer, assembly GCA_020466265.1. NCBI lineage: Eukaryota > Metazoa > Chordata > Actinopteri > Kurtiformes > Apogonidae > Siphamia > Siphamia tubifer. Next base: position 28,939,729 of record CM035783.1, on the reverse strand, counting down.
GAACAGCAAGTGGGACCTTATCTTATAACTATACTGGTGTGAGACAAATACCTGCCGCCAGTGTTCATTGTAAATATTCTTCTTTTCTGTATCTGGGTCCAGCAGGTATGTGATGAACTGTTGAAATGTAGGTTTGATTCCTGCTGCAAATGCCTCAGCTGCAGTTTTTGGTAAACTCCCAGACACGTTTCCATAACGACGCAGTATCACAGAACCAAACTGTCGATAGAAGTCCTCATTGGGCCTTACAATCCAACACAAACACAAAGATGAATGTTTTAATCATTAAAAAAAAGACAAAGACAGATACTGAATGAGAAGGTTTTAGGACATTTATCAACTTGGATTTGGGTCACATAAAGATGCAAACCCTCCTAAAGGTTCACTTTCTGACTCTTCATACACTTACACACACTCACCTTCCAAACTTGTTCCTGAAGGCAGAGATGAGGCGAACAAAAGGGTCTCGTACAAACAGAAACTTGGTGTAGTGCTGGAGCTTGAGTGCCATCAGGTGGCGAGAGAGGGAACCGTAACGACGCCAAAACCTGGGAAAACACAAAATAAGAAAGTTTTACTTCCTCCACCTCTGTTATCGCTAACAGTTCACAGTTTTTCACTGTCACATTTTATATTCAATAACTGGGGTCTTACTAAATAGGTAGACAAGGTTTTAAAGAGGGTGGGTGGGTGAAAGGACATGCATAAAAATATTACACAATACAAAACATTATAATATGTATTTTTTACTTAAAACTTGATTGTAATGTAATCAATGTGTCATTCTCTGGTCATTGTATAAATCATAAGCAGTTAAAGGAGTAAAGAACATTAATGCACATCTTTATTTATATGTTAATATGTATATTTATTTATCTTTTTGTTATGTTATTATCATTGGTTTAGTACTTGTCATCTAATTGTGTTATAAGGATTTATTTACATATATGTACAGAGGCATTTCTATAATTTTGCTTATGTGTCTGGGTGTGTGTGGATGGGGGGGGGGCTATATATGTGCTGTATTTTGTGTCTTGTAAAATGTAAAACTACAAAACTATAAATAAAGTTTATTAAAAAAAACTTGATTGTAAGCTCAGGTAGACACTGAATCCTCTGTATTATAGCATATTGACTGCATGTAAAACATATTAGCATATTATAACATATATAACATATAACATATACATGCTTCATCAATGTTTTAATAAAATGTTTAGGTCTACTCTTGTTTTCAATGTGTGAGTTTTTTCATTACTGAAAACTCATGAAAGATAAGATAAAAATATATGTGTTTGTGTGTGGATAATATGAAATCAGTCACAGAGGGTAAATATTAGAATATTTGACCTATTTTGCTTGAATTTTGTGTTACATGATAATGATTCTAGAGCTCAAAAAAGATAAATTTTAGTTTTTTCTTCACAATGTTATTTGACGTTGAATGAGCAATTGTCATTGAATTTTTTCCCCCAAATACTCTTCTAGATTTAGAAGATGTCCATTTAAAACAGAAATAATATTTTGTATTTTTCACTCAGGTACAAAAATATGTATTCAAACTTCAAAACAAACACAGTTTTGATATTTATTAATATCAACTGAAGAGTTTTGTGGGTTTTTTGGTTGTACTGTTCAGCTGAAAACATCCTATGTAAAGAAACTGAAACCCTAACTTAATGTGTCCTCCTCTAATATTCAAATTAACCTACAACTCTGAATGGAGAAAGAAGGTAAAAACAAACAAAAAAATACCCACACACACTCCGATACAAATACATTTGACTCATGTACTAACACATGCAGTTCCCAGGGGTAGAGAAAGGTCTGACTGTGCTGCAGCACTGAGCTCCGCCTGCTGTTTCCACTCAACTCTTCCAAGAGTCAACTCGGTAAATAACTCCTTTAGCTCCTGGATATTTTGTCAAACACTGTTACATTATACTCAAAATCAAACCATTAGCCCTGAAGCATGCATAGTCTGATTAGGAAAAAAGGTAACACTTAACACTACAGATCACTAATAAGGTGTGGTATTGTATGGTAATTTTTATGTAATATCATGGTAATAATGCCTTTGTAACACTTTATTACACATAACATATCACTAACATGGTAGTAATTTTTATTGGGAATTCTTCAGTGAAGCTCCAAAAAAAGGAGGAAAAGTTTCTACAAAATACAGATGCTATGAAGAGATGCTATAATAATTATGTTTGTATTCTGCCTTAAAACACTGAAGCATCTGAGACACATAGAGACATGTCATGAAAAATATAGTTTGTGCCTAAACAATGGAAAAAGCAGACATGAATATGAATTAAAATGGAATTTTTGGAATGCAATGGAATTTTTACACTTTGGAAATGTATCCCAGAGGTTGGATTGGAACCTTTGTTGGTCCCTGTTTGACACCCATGACGTAGAACAACTGAAAAAAAAGTCAAATTTGGCTTGAATAATATATCACTGTTAAGAGTTCCTTATTTTTATTTCAGTTTCAAAGCTGTCTTATGTTTCTGAGCCGACAGTGTTTGGATTGGCTTTTTTTTTTGTGAGAATGAGGTATGTGGTGTGTTTGGCTTCCTCTGTTTAGACACAGTTTTTAATCCACATTTAGACTCTTTTTGGAATTACAGCTCTCGTTGGGACTTGGCTCAGATAGTGTATTTGTAGGAATGTGTTTTGAGTAGTCTGTGTTCCCATAGTTATTTATTTATTTTTTTACAAATATGTTAATTTCAAGCGTCTGATTACTAAAAGTGTGATGAGTCTGGACTTTAAATGTCTTGTTTTGTATTTTTTAATCTCGCCCAACATTGGTTGTTTAATCCTGTGTGTCTACAGAGACACATCATGCTATAACTCAATGAATACTTGAGATATCACCATGAAATTACATGGGCATATACATATAGTTAATGTGCATCATATGCAATGATCCATTTGAGTAAAGGTCAAAGGTCAAGGTCGTATTTAGCAGAAAGGTCAAAATCACATTATTGGCTCTAATTCAAGAACGGGTTGTCATAGAAACTTGAGATTGGCACAAAGTGGGGGCCATATTAGACATTCTCTGAATACTTCATCTGTTTGTTTTCCTGTGTTTTCTGTCATTGTTAGTGTCTGGGGCTTTTATTTTGTCATGTTGGTTCATGTTCACTTTGTCTCGTTTTACTTCCTGTCACTGGTATTTTGCCACGCCCTGTTAATTTATCATCATGTGTTCCAGCTGTTTGTCTCCCTTTATAAACCCTCTTCTTTGTCATTCATGTTGTGAGTTTGTTTGCTTTTACATGCATCAAATGAGTGTTTATTTCACTGGCTTGACTTCCCTGTGTATGACTTCCTGGTACTTGTCTTGTGTCAGCTCCTTGTCTGTTCCTTTGCATGAATCTGATCACCTGTTACTGGGCCCTGTTCTCAATCCTGACAACGAGACCGCATCATCCCTACAGGTCTTGCTATGATTTTTGGATCTATGGTTTGACTCTCGCCTGCTCATCGGTAATGTTTTCTGGAGTTGTCCCTTTTTGCTTTGCTAGATTTTTGGCTTTGCTATTTTTCTGTATACTGACTTCTGCTCCTTTGTTGCTGCTCTAATCAGTAACACATTCTACCTGGCATTTGACAACAAAACAACATATTCACCTGTCAATTATTACCGTTATAATAAATTGTGTGAAATCTCAGTTTTTTTCTCAGAGTCCTGCATCTGGGTCCATTTGTTTGAATATGTATCAAAATGATTCAATGTGTTGATTTTCATCACTGAACATGTCTCAAATTACTCTTTTAAAAAAGTCTATATATGTATACTGATTATTTACTGTGCTATTTAGATTATACATTAGAACAGTTTTGATTACTAACAGGCATTTCCTCACTTGTAATATGTTGATGAAAGCATTGGACAGAAAGCTCTGCTGTTCTTTTTTCAATCACATAACTGAGGAAAAGGGGTGTAAAGTAATCATCGCACCATATAAATTACAAGAAACTCTTGCATGAAATGTAAAACCAAAATGACACAAAACTATGACTGTGGCTCCCTGAAGTATAACTGTGGTCACATCTACAGTGCTGAGTCTGAGAACATTTTAACAAGCTGATAAGAAATTTACTGTCTCCACCTACTTACACATCACACAGAGGTGAGTTTTGTCTCTTTAAATGGGATTTGGTTTGGCTAAACATTATAAAGGGAGCAACAGGAAGCACTATTAACTGTGATAAAAGACAAGGATCCAATTAAACCAATCAAAGTCAAAATGGCATTGAAAATGTAGTCGTGTGCCCTCCTTTTTTAAAACACTGGCCAAACACCTACAGCCATTATTATAACAGGTTCCATTAATTATTATTCATTCAAGAAAACATATTTGTGGTAATAACATCTTTCCAGCTCTTCTGCTTCTGTTTATGAGTCTGAAACTTACATAAGAATGTTGAAACCAAGGGGCGAGGACCTCAGCTCCAAAATTACATCAATGCAGATGTATTTGAAAGTTCTAAATCATAATGACCTCTGGAGTGAATCTGAAAAGTCCTGGCTCTCATAGAATGTATAATCTCAATGAAATTGTCTCTTAAAATTCTAAATCAAGAATTATTTTCCAGTGTCATTCCAGTATTATCAATTTTAGGGATGCACTGACTGAGAACAAGTACTTACATTTGAGTACTTACGGATATTGAGTACTAATATGAGTACTTACTAATACCATTACATGTCTTAGTTACTTTTGAAAATGTGTTTTACTGCCATTCATTAGTCTGACTGTAAAAACGGTCTGCTACTGGCATTTATTGTGTTAGAATGAGTGGTTCTCCAACAATCCACCAGAGGACGCTGTTCTCAATTACCTATACTTATCAAATACCACAAAAAAGATTAACATTGAGAAGAAGAAAAAGAGGAAATTCACTAATAACTAGGGCTGTGTATCACAAAAATCTGCTGATATAATGATAATAATTGCAATACTGGGATCACAATACAATATATCACGATATATCACGATTACAAGGCATTTTTTTGTTTGTTTCTTTTTTTAAATAATTATATCCTGGACAAATTGAATTACACCAGAAATATGCATGAATACTAAACACATTTTTATTTGATCAGAACAGTAGCTGATGCTATATCACAAAAAAATCCCCCGATAAAAACCTAAACCTTAAATTACGTTCTAGATATTACAGTGTAAGATCCTGTTTAAATGTTTGTATTCTGTTTGTTCATAACTAACGTCATAAAATAATTGTGTACAATCCCAATAAAAGAAGTGATATCTGCCTCTCAGACAATAAAAAGTGTATTTAAGTATTAAGTATTTAGAGAATGCCTAATGATTTTGACCTTTCTGCTAAATACGACATTGACCTTTGACCTTTACTCAAATGGATCATTGCATCTGATGTGCATTAGCTATATGTATATGCCTATGTAATTTCATGGTGTATATCTCAAGTATTCATTGAGTTATAGTGTGACATATCTCTGCGTGCGCGCACACACACACAGACAGACACACTGATTGCAACAATCAATTGATAAAGCATCACTAATAATAATAATAATAAATAAAATATAAACAAAAAACTAAAATTAACCTCTACCATATCTGTATTTGAATGCCTACAAATATTGATACAGTATTGTGAAATGAAATATTGCTATATTTTGCAGAAGCTAAATTTTATTACATCCCTAGTAATAACAAGCATGGAGACATCAGAGGAGGTTATGCTAATGTGAATGCTAATTCTAATATTGATGAGGTAGTTGTGCTTCTCTTTGGGGCTGGGGAAGGTGTCCTAGCGCCACCAATGGCCCTCACATCCCAGGTCAAAAGGTCCTGGAGACACTGGTTTTGCAACATGTCAAGCCCCAGGTCAAAGATTGCCTCGACCCCCTGCAGTTCACACACCAGGAGGGTACTGGAGTGGATGATGCAAAGCTACACATGGCCTATGTACACCTAGAGAAACCTAGAAGTATGGTAAAAATGATGTTTTTTGGCTTCTCTAGTGCTTTTAATAGCATCAGGTCATCACTGTTGGCCAAAAAGCTCATGTTGTTGAGTGCAGATGACACTCTGGTGACCTGGACAGTCGTCTACTACTAATAGTAGTTAACAGTATGTTAAATTGCACGGCTGCCAGTTGGATGTAGTGTTATGCAGCACCGGTGCCCCTCAGGGAACTGTTTTGTTACCATTACTATTTTCCTTCTACACATCAGACCTCCAAGCCAGCATGGACAAATACCACCTCCAAAAATTGTCTGACAGCAACAAACCGAGGAGGAGTACAGAGACTTGGTGAAGAGCTTTGTCAAGAAGTGTGAATCCAACCATCTCCAACTGAACACCATCAAGACAAAGGAGATGGTGATAAACTTTGGGAGGAATTAGATGACCCACGCCCCCATTTATATCTGGGGAGTAGAGGTGGAGAGAGTAGAGAACTACAAATACCTGAGAGTCCAGCTGAACTACATGTTTTACTGGTCAAACAACACTATAAGAAGGGGCGGAGCAGGGTATTTTTCCTCAGGGGACTAAGATTTTTTTAAGGTTTGTAGCAGTGCTGGGGGGACAGATAGGAGCCAGCTTGGACAGTCCAGAGGTGGTGGTAGAGCAGAGAACAGGGAAAAAGCTGAAAACAATTATAGACAATCACAGCCATCCTCTACACTGTGAACTGATGGGGATGAGAAGTGTTTTTAGCCAAACCACCCCCCTTTTCTGATTTCTGAAATATTATTGCGTTCATGACAAAAAAAAAAGCAGTTTTACTTTTTACTTTTGCACTTTATTACAATTGAGAAGTTGTACTTTTTTACTTTTACTTAAGTAGAGGAATTTAATCAGTACTTCTACTTTTACCAGAGTATTTTTTTCACACAAGTAGCTGTATTTCTACTTAAGTACAAAATGTAAGTACTTTGAACACCTCTGATTTTCAGTCCATTTTTTGTGTCTGCATTGTGGATCACAACTGACTATGACATTTTTAGGTCTAAAAAGCCAACATGATGATGGTGAAATCATAAACTACTGGTTTCAAAACAGCAACTGCACAACAAATTGGTGACATGACATGCCCAATAATTATATACAAGCTTTGGAGAAAACATCAGCACTCCAGTCTTTTTGTTTGCATCGTTAAGTCTCTGAAGTGATCAATGACTTCTCTCTTCTGTCCTTTTTTCTCGTTTAGAAGCTCCGGGGAGAGGCTTACATTACTAAATTCCCTCAGGCATCGCTGCTGCTCTGTTTCTGGGCTAAGTAAAAAAAAAAAAATAAAAAATTTTGGTTGTTTTTTTACAAGATAAGTAGAAACCACTGATGCAAGACCAGACTCTTTGCTAGAGGACGGTGCAAACTTTATACTCTCATGCTCTCTTTTTAATAAGTTTCCTCAGTCAACAGGGAATCCAGACTCTCATTAGAGACCCTGAAGACCTTCAAAAGAATGAAATGATATAACTCAATCTGAGTACTGGAGAGGGAGAAGCATTCCAGATTGCCTGGAGATAAACAAAACTCCATTCTTTTGCTCAGAAGACAGAATTTCTCCAGAAGGATAATATTTTTTGAAGAGATCCTTCTTTGACTTAATACTACTAACCATTGGTAAGACAAAAACTGAAAGAGAAAATGTGAGTGAAAGATACTTGAGAAGAAACTGACGGGAGAGGTCAACCAAGACACTGTTGATGTAACTATAAAAATGATTTGTGAAACATTATTCTCATTCCAAACAGATGTCAAATCCAAAGAAAAGAAAAAAAAAAAAAGACAAAGAAAATATGAGACATTATTCAGAAGGGGAAAAAATTCAAACTAGCATGGAGCAAAGATACTCTCAAGTAGAAGACCACCTGCTTTTTGTAAAGTGGAAATGGATGAACAAGCTAAAGCATATCCAACACTGTACTAGAGCTTCTTAAAGCAAATAGAAAAAGAGTCAGCAGGGCACAAGAGGACACCGCAGATCCCATGATCTTCCACCACACTCAGAAAGATAAGACAGCAATTACAGTTTCTGATCCACTATGTCTCTAAGAAGTCATATCTGTGCTCAGCCCAAATGTCCTCAAACTTACATGAACCCACTTCAACTAAAAATCAATACAGTGTCTCAGCCAAATGGATTTCAGACACTACTTCTCAACCTGGTCAAGTATTTTATCAAGTTATGCTGTTTGTAGATCTGAGCTTCTGTACAACATCAGTAGAGAAGTAACCCCCTGTAAAATGAAGTCTTTGTTTTTGGACTTCATTTTATCATCCTTATCTAGAGAAAAAACTGGCAGGAAATGATTTCAATGAATTGTCAAAACCAATATCAAAAGGCTGTAAAGTGATTGGTGTGGCTCAGCTTTTGAAAGTACAAAACAATAAGCTGAGAAGCACCTGATTTCACCAGTTTGTGCCTGAAGGATGTGTGGAGAATATGCTTTAAATCTGCCACTAGGGAGGTATTACATTTGGGTCTGTTTGTCTGTCTGTCAGCAGAATTACGCAAAACGTTCTGAACAGATTTTGATTAAACTTTCAGGAATGATAGATAATGGGTCAAGGAAGAGCCCATTAGATTTTGAGCAATGAAGGTCAAACATCAAGATCACAGTAAAGGTCAACATCTAAAACACAACAGTGGTAATATCTCAGGATTCAGACAAGATCGAATCTCCTGGGTTTTTTTTTTTCATTCACATCGTCTCACCTTCAGACATCACGTCACATTTTGACGTCATATGACGCCATATCAAGCCTTGGCGGAGGTCTGCTGTCTCTGCTTTGTTCAGGGTTTTTTTTTTATTTTATGAAAGGAGTGATATTTTCCTTTTTTGATTGAATTATGCATTTTAAAACATTTCCCTACTTGTTCAAATTGTAATTGGGACTGCTGCAATACTTCTGTGAACAAATGTAAGGGTTGTTTTGAGCACTGGTCATTTAAAAGCAGATGACTCACTTCACATCTCACCCCCTCCAGGTTGCTTTTCTGTTGCAGTCAGCCAGGGTTAGGGTTAATACAACCAGGAGCTGAACATTTTAGGTAATCAGCTTGAAGTTTAGGCATACAACCACTGCTGACAAACTATTATGGAGGAAATCTTGATGTTATATGGGTAAATATCGTGACCTAACTAGTCATAGACATAACCAATTAAGCAGGAATTAAAACAGTTGTAGAAATCCACTTAATTTTTTTGCCTAAATGAATATAAAAATTGCTTTGCAGCACTTGGAGGGTTCAAATTCAATCTTTATGAACCATTAGGCTCCAAATACACAAATAAATGACTAATAAAAATGACTTGAGCAAAATATAACTCCTTAAATAAAAATCATTGGCAGAAATAACACTTATTTTACTGTTAGTTTCTCAAGGGGCTGTATTCAGTATGTCTATTTAAAACAGGGGTCTCAAACTCATTCCTTTCAGGGGCTACATTCAGCTCAATTTAATGTCCAGTAAAATAATAGCATATTAACCTAGTGTTTTAGTGCAAACAAACCCTATTACCTTATGAGCTTGCTTTAAAAAACTATCCAACAAAAAAGGTGTGAATAACCTTAAAAAAAAAAAAAAACGGAAATATCTCAAGAAAAATAAATGCAAGTCCAACAATATTGGAACCTTTGCCGGGCCGCATTTGGCCCTGGGCCACATGTTTAAGACCCCTGTTTTAAAAGTATTCCCCCAAAAATCATGTAAAAGTATTATTAAAGCTTTTAGAATAAAGAGCTCCCCCAGTTGTAAATAATTTGGAATATCAATACTTGTTAGAAGTGTTTTACGTCAGCCAAATTAGGTAAATGATGTGACTTGAGTTATAACTTAGTCTTAACCTTGTTATCTGAAGCCAATGGTTTAGATTAACAAAAGCATCTCTTGTATGTCTGAAAGTAAAACAGATCAGAGTGATAAACCATTTGACATGCTACTAGAATTTTGAAAAGCCTCCTTTCTCTACCACTAAAACAACATTTCTGTTTGGTAAAAAAAAACAAAACAAAAAAACAAAAAAAAACAAATGACAGCACTACTGCATTCATTTAGTGCCAGTTAGGAAACACAGAAACCCATTTTTGTTGAGAACTGGAGGTGATGAACCTTCTAATTTGCTATGCAGGAGACATTTCTGTGAAAAAAAAATACATGAAATAAACTGTATAAAAAGGTTACATTGGTGTCGTACTTGGCAAACGTAAGGTGGAGAGTGGAGTTGTGTACAACTTCAGAAGGAATGGCCTCTGGGTCAGTGTAAGGTTTCCCTGAGGAGGGAGAGATCAGAGCCTGAGACAGAACCACCAGCACTCTCTTCCAGTTGGTGCAAGCGACCTGAAAGAACAAACACAAGAACATGTACAGAGGTGGAAAGTAACGAAGTAAAAGTACTTCATTACTGTACTTAACTACATTTTTTAGGTATCGGTACTTTTCTTGAGTATTTATTTTTCTAGCAACATTTTACTTTTACTCCCTACATTTTTTTTGTATAAATATCCGTACTTTATACTCTTTACATTCTCAGAATAGACTCATTACTTTTTCAAACTAAACAATGTGACAGGACATCAGTCTGTCTGTTAGCAACATAACTCAAAAAGTTTCACAGAATGTCCAGAATGACAAAAGCCTTAACACACATATATATATATATATATATATATATATATATATATATATATATATATATATATATATTTAAGGCTGTATAAAATGATTTCGCCTATTGTAGTAGAACGTAACCCCATGATAAACAAGGGAAAACTGCATAGTCAAGACAAAAGAAAACATTTGAAACATACAATGCAAATACCAGGAATATCAAAAAACAAAACCCGCAAAGATCAATCAAAAACAGAGAAGTCTACATGAAAACAGGAGCAGCTGAGCACATACACTAAAATGCCAAAAGTATTCACTCACCTACTTTGACTTGCATATGAACTATCTATCACGTTATTAATACCTAGGGTTTAATATGATGGCGGTTCACCCTTTGCAGCTATAACAACTTAAACTCTTCTGAGAAGGTTTTCCAAAATATTTATGACTGTATTTCTGGGAATTTTTTACCCTTCCTCCAGAAACATTTGTGAGATCACACACTGACATTGGACAGAAGGTCTGGCTCTCAGTTTGCGCTCTAATTCATCCCAAAAGTGTTCTATTGGGTTGAGGTCAGGAATATGTTCAGTCCAGTCCACTTCTCTCATCCATGTCTTTATGGACCTTAATTTGTGCACTGGTGCACAGTCATGTTGGAACAAGAAGGGGCCATCCCCACACTGTTCCCACAAACATGGGTGCGTGGAAATGTCCAAAGTCTCTTTGTCCAAAATCTGTTGCTTCAGCTACCAAGAGATTTTGGACAACGCAGCCTATCCACTGGTAAGGTTTAGCTGCGGGAAAAGCTGTGCCACGGCTAAATCCTGCTGCCACAACATACATTTCATACCATTTCATAACCCCCCCCCCCCCACACACACACACACACACACACACACACAGCTGCAGAACACTGTACTGTAATGTCATATTAAACTCTATGGATTGAGAACAGGATGTCACTTAAGTATATTTCAAGGCAGGTGAGTGAATACTTTTGGCCATACAGTGTATATGTTCAGATAACACGTACCTTGGGGACGTAACAGTAGATAATCTGATGTGTGTCATCCACAATGAGGTGATCCAGTTCCCCATTTGGAATATGATCAAAAGCTCGACTCCTTCCTTGGAACTCTAACTCGTCCTTTCCTGAACATACATCCATGATCCTTTGCTTCCTCTCCTCTTGTTTCCTATCTTCAGCATCAGTACGACTCCACACCACCTCCTCTTCCTCTTCCTCCTCCTCCTCTTCCTGGCTTGTTTCCTCCTGTTTCCATTCTTGCTTCTCATTCCCCTCCTCCTTTATGTCATCTTGTCCTCCATCCTCCTCCGGGACCCTCATGGTGCTGGATGCAGTTGTGGGGAGGGTGAGGGCAGACCTGGGCTGAGCTGTGTTGGTGGATGACAGAGGCAGTGGGCCGGCGGTCATCTTTGTGCAGCTGACTGACTGAATAAGCTCATGTTTGGGGTAGAGGTTAAAGCCACCGACGTCATCCCAGTAAACGATGATCAGCAGGATCATAAACAAAGACCCAACGAGAAACGCCACTCGAATACCACGGCATGTTCCCATAGTTCTATCGAATCCACAGCTGTGATTGGTGCAGAAAAGAGGAAGCGTTATCTGAGTTCCATGGTGGCTGATTATTGTGGGAGGGTGCACTTCCTGTGGATAAACTTCAACATAACCAAAAAGGAAATGACAGTCAGACTCATGTTCCACTTTTACCAAAAAAGAACTGACTTATTTTGAAACACGTCTCATGCTGTATGACAATTGTCTTTGTACTTAAACCAGACCAAGGTTGAAATCTTACACCCACCAAAGACCAAATGAAGGCAGAGTTAGACGGATTAATTACTGCTCACAGGCTAATGTCAAACATACTCAAGTCACAAAGTGAGAACAGTAGGTTTTTTTGAAGAAAAAAATGGTTTAGACTACAGGTGTCAAACAGGAAGCCCAGGAGCCAAAACCAGCTCCCCAAAAGGTCTGATCTGGCCCATGGGAAGGCAGACCTCCTCCCTCCAAATGAAGAAAGGTCCACCAAGGAGGTTATGTTTTTGCTGGAGTTTGTTTGTCCATCAGTCTGTTAGTTAGCAAGATAAGTCAAAACATTAAGGACGGATCTTGATGAAAATTTAATGATGTGTTGGGGGTGTCATAAGGAACCAATCATTAGATTTTGGTGATGATCCATGGGAGATCCTGAATTCTGGATCCCTTTTAAATTTTACATTGCGGTAAATGGAGAATACATTTCAAAGTGATCCAGAAACCAGCATCTCTTATGGATCATCACCAAAATCTAACCATTTGTTCCTTTTGACACCCCCAACACCTCATAAATTTTCGTCAACATCCGTCCATAACTTTTTGACTTATCTTGCTAAATAACAGAGAAACAGACAGACAGACAGACAAACTCCAGCAAAAACATAACCTCCTTGGTAGAGGAAAGTATGGACACAGGCCATATATATATATATATATATATATATATATATATATGCATTCTTTTATTTTAATTGATTCATTTATTTTATGTATGCATATTGGATTGATATTTTTTTGGCATTTTGTTGGTGCATCAGGGTTAGGACTCTATGTTAGAGTGGGGGTGTGTAACTAATGTTGTTATTTTTTCTGTATATTTAGTTGTAAAGTTATCATTGTTACAATATGAAAATTAAATGAAAACAACATTGAAGGGGAAACAACCTACAGTTCCAACAATGTCTGCTTAAACATCTAGTTTTGACCTTAATGAAACAGAGCATGTGCAGAAGTGAGCATGTGGGTTTGGAGAAAACCGAACAACACTTGGCTTGGAGTTGGAGTTAAATGACTTAAGTGATTCTTAATGCAATACATCACAAATGCATGGGGTGTCCAGAAACTTTTTTTTTCTCCACCACTGTATGGTTGACCATCTATAGCCATGCGATTAGACTGAAATGCCACAGACTATTCACTCACTAGTTACATAGATAGTTTACAGGTCATGTTTGCTACCATATTATTTGGATAACACATATCTTCATGAAATCAAACATAAACATGCTCATATTTATAGCAGTATGAACAGTATTAAACATACTAAACACAATAACATAGACATTCCACCTTAAGGAGAAACAGACTAACTATTTGAAGTACTTATTAGTCATATAAATGACCAGTAAAAAAATGAATAACATTTAATTGGCACTGCTTTCCACATGGAATTCCCACATGTTTTGCTCTTGGAAAATATACAATCTCCATATTCACATGTGATCTTTATATGGAGCACATGTGGAAAACAGTATCCAAGGGCTCTGTCCAACTTAAAATTACTCAGAGTAAAAGCTACTGGAAAATATTAATTTTGGAAAAAAAAAAAAAATTAATTAATAAATAAAACTAAAATGATTGGCCTGTGTCTTGTAGTTCATGTCATCATTTACTAAAGATGGTATGTAACTCCAGTGTGTGTGTATGGTCTGGTCACTTGAGTGTGTATTTTTAACTACTAAAACTTTTGATGATCAGGTGATTTGAAGCTTTTCTAGCTTTGGAAGATTAACGATTCACCCCAGGCTGCAATTTTTGCCACTGAAGAATGAGCATAAAGCAGATGATTAAAACAAGTAACAAAGTTTAGTCCTGTTACTCCTAATTTTAGCCTATTAACATCTGACTTTTACACACAGTCTGTATTTTATATGAAGCCAAATACCACTCGCTCCTTCATCTACTTATTCATTCATTCATCCACACTGTAAAAAAAAAGACTATAGGATTAACACCTAAAAGTTGTAAACTTGTAAAGTTAAAAAAAAAATGTTTATTTGAAAAGATTTTATAAGATTTAATCAATCAAATGTAACTTTAGTTTTTACAGGAAGTGTATATTAACCCTTAAACTCCTGAGACTTAAACCATTCCACAGTAAAAAAAAAAAATTTAAATAAGATAAAATAAGCAACAAAATCAGTAAAATTAACAAAAATGAATAATAAACTAATGAAGTAATATGTAACATGAACAAAGTAAGACACTAACAGAACACAATTGAAGAAAAGTAATAAAATAAACAAAATGTAGAAAAAAATAAACAAAAATAAGCAACAACATTAACAGAAACTAATAAATATTCACAAAATAACAAATAGCACAAAAAAATGCAAAAAAACAAAAACAAAAAAAACCCTGAAGAAGTTAAAAAAAAAAGGAACAAATGACTAGTGCTGTAATTTGGTTCCAGTAGTTTCAGTTTGTACTTTTTCTTTTTCTAAATAATTTGCTTTTCGACACCTGTACATCAGTTCCATCAACAAAATTATCAGTAAAATTATTATTTTTTTAATTATTCAGAATTTTTAAACTAAACCAACCATTGAGAACGCATTAGTACTGACGCACCAGGGGTTAAAGGGTTAACAAAAACAGATTTGTATGCAAAAAGTATGTATTTCTATTGTTTAGAGAAAATAAATTGAAAATAATGTGGTTTGCAAAACTGTGATGTTAAAATAACAGCTCATGCCTTTGAAAAAAAATCTAATTAAAAAAAAGTAATAAAAAAAGTAAAGCGTTAACAATTTAACATTTTAAATATGTGCAATTGGCAGACATGACATGATAGACCAGGTTGACTGAAGGGTTGCTAGTTCAAATCCTGGCTCTAACTCTCCACATATCAAATTGTCTTTGCAAGTCACGGAATCCTGAATTTCCCAAACTAAGCTCTGGTGACTTTGTGAAATTCTTTAGGCACCATGAACATGAATAAACTTCATTATAAAAGTGCAGTCGCTTTAGCAGCGAAATCTACATGTTACTCTGTAAATACATTTAGGTTGTTATGTTTTTTACACTATTTTTCTGGAATTTTTCACAGCGGCAAGGTTTTTTTTTTCATCCATCCATCCATCCATCCATCCATCCATCCATCCATCCATCCATACATCCATACATCCATCCATCCATCCATCCATCCATCCATACATCCATCCATCCATCCATCCATGACCTCATTTATGTTGCCAACCTGATCAAGAGCTCAGCATCAAACACATCAGTCTAAGACAAATTGAGAATAATAAATTAAAACAATGACACATAGAAATATAAAAGACTTGGTATTTTAAAGTTAGATTAGTTAAGTAGTTAAGGATGCAGTAACTATTTTACAAACAGGCATTATTCAGTAGAATGGATTATGTTTGTTTTTCTCCAACCATCCACCATTTGGTACCTGCCAGGTAGACCTTAAGGCCAGTATGAACACATTAAGTATAATTAGGTGGAAGAATGACTAATGTATTATCAGAACCATCAGATGTTGTGCACACATGAACCTGGCCTTTACATACACCCTTAAGTATTTATATATGAGGAATAATGTCAGAGAATTCAACTTTTGTCTTTTTATGGCTATTTATTCCATACAAATCAGTGAAGCAAAGAGTACAACATTTTGCATATATGTGATTATATCATTTTGTTTTCCTAATCAACCACTATTATAAATCATAGTATAAGATCTCATTCCCTGTGTGTAGATAACCACTGCACTTCCTCTTTTCATAGCCCTCCAGTCACACCCCTAGGCCCATGGCTTTGACGCTGCGTTGACCAGAAAGGAGAGTCCAATTAAATGTCTTATCCAATACGAGTAAAACATTTGAAAAATTAGTCCAAATCTTGGGGAAAAGAATAATCCAATAATTTATCTAGTTTAGGAGGACATTGAAGGCAACCTGATCAGTCACAGTCAAACTCCTTGGTGACGGGCAATAAACTGACAAAATAATTAGTAACATGAACAAAATAAGACACACAGTTTTTGCTCATTATTTATTTTTCTCCATGTTACTTTTTTATTTTATTAATTTTTTCTTTAATTTTGCTCTATTTGTGTCTTGCTTTCTTCATGTTACTAATTATTTTGTCAGTTTATTATAAATTTTTGTTAATTTTATTGCTGACTTTGGCCATTTTTGTTAATGTTGTTGCTTATTTTAATTTTTTTTTTTTTTACTGTGGAACTGCTAAAGTTTCAGGAGTTAAAGGGTTAAACTGAATCACGTGGAAGAGGGAAATATCTAAAACATGTAGGACACCGGCCCTCGAGGACTGGACTTGGACACCCCTGCTGTAGAGTAACATCAGTTGGAGAAGTTAGGACTTTGTCATGTAGACTCATACTGTTATTCTGGATCAGGAATACAGTCTACTTTACTCTAGTGTGGTCCATCCTGGGGTAAACATATGTGTCTGTGGTTGTGATCATTTTTCTAAAATGGTGTCAGAAAGTTGAGGGGAATTACAGATTGGGACATTCAGTGGATTTTTAAATCTGGATGAATATTGTTCCTTAATTTGTGTTCAGAGACTCTAAATACTTCAGTAACTGCACAGTAAATTTTGCAGTGTTAAATCAACACTTAGAGAGTTTATTTAACTTCTTCTAGAGTGTATTTGGTCCTATTTTCTCCAAATTAACACTGCAAAATTTACTGTGTGTGAGGAATGTATAACCATCATCACTATAATAGATTGCCTGTGGAGTACCGGTCACCGGTTGAGGGAATTATTCTATCTTTAAACATTGAAAGAGCGAGAAAGAGGGGGATTTTTTAGTTCCTCTCTGTCCCTTCCCTGCCCGTCACCAAGGACTGACTGTGACTCTGATCAGGTTGCCTTCAATGTCCTCCTACACAGTAAATTTTGCAGTGTTAAATCAACACTTAGAGAGTTTATTTAACTTCTTCTAGAGTGTATTTGGTCCTATTGTCTCCAAATTAACACTGCAAAATCTACAGTGTAAACTAGATAAATTATTGGATTATTCTTTTCCCCAAAATTTGGACTAATTTTTCTAATTTTTTACTCGTATTGGATAAGACATTTAATTGGACTCTCCTTTCTGGTCAACGCAGCATCAAAGCCATGGGTCTAGGGGTGTGACTGGAGGGCTATGAAAAGAGGAAGTGCAGTGGTTATCTGCACACAGGGAATGAGATCTTATACGATGATTCATAATAGTGGTTGATTAGGAAAACAAAATGATATAATCACATATATGCAAAATGTTGTACTCTTTGCTTCACTGATTTGTATGGAATAAATAGCCATAAAAAGACAAAAGTTGAATTCTCTGACATTATTCCTCATATATAAATACTTAAGGGTGTATGTAAAGGCCAGGTTCATGTGTGCACAACATCTGATGGTTCTGATAATACATTAGTCATTCTTCCACCTAATTATACTTAATGTGTTCATACTGGCCTTAAAGTCTACCTGGCAGGTACCAAATGGTGGATGGTTGGAGAAAAACAAACATAATCCATTCTACTGAATAATGCCTGTTTGTAAAATAGTTACTGCATCCTTAACTACTTAACTAATCTAACTTTAAAAGACCAAGTCTTTTATATTTCTCTGTGTCATTGTTTTAATTTATTGTTCTCAATTTGTCTTAGACTGATGTGTTTGATGCTGAGCTCTTGATCAGAGCTAAAAAAAAAAAAAGAATAATAAACTGACAAAATAATTAGTAACATGAAGAAAGCAAGACACAAATGGAGCAAAATTAAAGAAAAAATTAATAAAATAAAAATTAACATGGAGAAAAATAAATAATGAGCAACAAAATGAGCAAAAACTGTGTGTTGTATTTTGTTCATGTTACTAATTATTTGTCAGTTTATTATTAATTTTTGTTAATTTTATTGTTGACTTTGGCCAGTTTTGTTAATGTTGTTGCTTATTTTAATTATTTTTTACTGTGGAACTGCTAAAGTTTCAGGAGTTAAAGGGTTAAACTGAATCATGTGGAAGACGGAAATATCTAAAACATGGAGGACACCGGCCCTCGAGGACTGGATTTGGACACCTCTACGCTCTACGGGGCTCTTATATGCCCTTACCCCCCTCTTACTTCAATATTCAACATTCCCCATATGATTTAATACAGGGGTCTCAAACTCACTTTCTTCAGGGGCCACATTCAGCCTGGTTTGATTTCCAATGGGCCGGACCAGTAAAATTAAAACATAATAACCTATACATAATGACAACTCCAAATTTTTTGTCATTATTTTAGTGCAAAAAACAACAAAAAAAAAACCATTAAATTATGAAAATACCTTTATAAATTAGCCAAATGCAACAAGTGTTAAAAAAGGTGTTAAATTTTAACAATAATCTGCCTCAATTTACCATTTGTCCACGTGTTTTATTTTGGATCATTTCTACAAAGACACTAAAGTTTTAGTAACAGAAGAAGAAAATGATTAAAATTTTGTCAAATTTTCTGTAGACATTTCACTTTATTCACATTTTATTGTTACAGGATTGTTTGTAAATGTAAATATTTTCATGATTTAGTTTTTGTTTTTTTTTGCAGTTAAACAATGACACAAAT
Source organism: Siphamia tubifer (assembly GCA_020466265.1). NCBI lineage: Eukaryota > Metazoa > Chordata > Actinopteri > Kurtiformes > Apogonidae > Siphamia > Siphamia tubifer. The sequence goes on along the minus strand of CM035783.1, from coordinate 28,920,662 downwards.
TTGGAGTTGTCATTGTCGTTCCGAGGAAAAGAAAAAAACTGAGAAGAAAATATGGGGTTATTTAATAAGTTATTATGCTCTTCATCCCATGGGCCACATTTGGCCCCCGGGCCACATGTTTGAGACCCCTGATTTAATATGTTCCTATGTTCTGTGTATACTTATTTTCCACTGTCAGTCTGTAGTCTCAACCCCCCCACACACACAGCCATTGCCTGGTTCACTTCCCTTTTTCTCTCCTTCTGCCTTTCATCAGTAACTCTATATTAAGACATAAAAATCAGAAAACACACACTTCCTACTAATAACTGAGGTTAATATATTTTCCTTATCCAACTTGTTAGTCACTTTGATCAGGTTAATCATCATTTGTACCATAAGTAAATGTTCCCTACAGTGGGTCTTAGGGCCACATGACCCTCCTTAGTGACCCTGGGGACCTCCACCTCTACATTTCTCGACACTGTCTGTTGTACATTTTTCTTAGGGAATAGTTTGACTGTAATTTTCAGTGATCCAGATATACTCAGCTTTTTATTTATGTATTTATTACTATAACTTGTGGTCATTCAAACAGTTATGGAACTAAACGGCGTTTTAATCATCAGTCACCTTGTTCCTATTCCAGAGTGTTGTTATAAATCCACTACAGATTGAAAGCTGCTGTACAAAATGAGGTTGGGTTTAGGTTAGACGGCCTGCCCCGTTGCCATGGTAACAGCAGGTACTCAATCTAAGTGTCCTACATTTAAAGGGTATGAACAATCAATCACAACTAAAACAAATCTAACTAAAGAAAGTCAAAATAAAATGCTAACACTGTATTTTATCTGCTTCTACATTAACGTAACCAAATTAATTATATTAATGATACTTATTTTTCTGTTTTGATAATAACCTTTAACTGAACATCTACATGAACAATGATTTTCACTGAAAAAAATACTAAATTGAAAGGATGATATTATGATAAATGGTAATAAATCACATAGGAAAGGTTAAATATACTATTAAAAAGATTAGTGTCAAATTAACAGCAACAAGTTGTAAAATTGCAACATAAAAAAATCTTGAAGTGAAAATAGAATACAAAGTTTTTTATTTGAGAAGATTTTTGTGCTAACAATTAAATAAAATGTAGCCGTAGTTTTTACAGGAAGAGCATGTGAACAAAAACAGGTCTGTGTGTAAAAATCATACATTGCTCCTGTTTTGAGAAAATAAAACTGTAAATTTAAAATAATGCAGTGCAGTTTAAATCGCAAAACCACAATGTTAAAATAACAGCCTAGTCGCATTTTTTTTTAAATTATAAATGCATAAACATTTAACAATCTAAGTTTTTAATAATGTAAAATAACAGGTGGCTGTGGTTCAGTTGGTAGAACAGGTCATCCAATGACCAAAGGGTTGGCAGTTTGAATCCTCGCTCCAACTGTTGACATGTGAAAATGACCTTTAAAGACACTGAACCCTAAATGTCTCCCAGTTTAGTCCTGGTGGATTTTTAAAACACTGCAGGTCTATGTAAGGGCCAGTTCATTTACATTCAATATCATAAATGTTTACACTTTGATGTGTTTTTATGGGATTGTTCTGGTAACCGAAGCTGCCATTTTCTGTAAAACTCTAATGTATTAAATTGTTGTAACATGTTCTTCTTTTTTAAGTACTTCCAACTAATATTTTTATAAAGGGGAACTATTGTGGATATAAGTGAACATAACTTAACAACATATGAGGTACAACTTAGTGGAATTAAGTCATTAAATGCTGAGAATGATATTGTTCTGTTATTTCTATTGCTTCAAATAAAGATGATTGAAAAAATAAACTTAACTGATGTAGTAGATGATGAAATACTATTTCAGATCACTGCAAATAACCACCAATATCTATCACACCAAAAAAACAATCACAAAACACAGTCATTTTATTCACGGTTGGCTGTGGTTCAGTTGGTACAGCGGGTCGTCCAATGACTGAAGAGTCAGAGGTTCAAGTCCCAGCTCTGTCTGTCCACATGTCCAAGTGTCCTTGGACAAAGACACTGAACCCTGACTTAATCTCCCAGTAGGACTGACAGAACCTTAGAATACAAAGTTAATAAATAATGTTTTAAATTAAGTATACTTTAATAAGCATCTACATTTTAAATTCTGGAAACTTGTATTTTTTAAGTTTCATCAACTTAAAATAATTGAGGCAATCAGTTGTATTACATTGTTTGAGTTCTGCTAACTTATTCAGGTTTACAGTGTAGAGAGAAAAGTTAATTTGTGAACTGCCACAAAAGTCACACTGTGTCCTTATGGGTTGATTTATTCACAAATGCAAAAGTTAAATACAGAGATATTGTCATTTGGAAGCTGCCCTTAAAATAGTTGAAAGTCTTTAGGGGGTTATTGTGACTTGATCCTGCTCCACTCTATCATCAGCCTCTGAAAGTCAACTATTTCCAAACCACCAGCAAAGTCACACATGAGTAATGATGTGTACATTTAAGAACCTACTGTACTATTTGGGTTTCAGGTTGTACAGTCACTGAAAAGTATTTTTTTGCATTTTTGTAATATGAAGATGAAAGAATGCTGCAGACTGGGGTGAATCGGGTGCCAAACTAGTCCCAGTGAGTCACATATGTTCATAAATCAGTAGTATGTTTATGGTAGTTGTATGTGTTTGAACAGAGTGGATTTGCCCGTGGGCCGTGGGAACCTCCGACACTGCTCCGGGGCTCTCAGCTGTCACGGACCTGTGAACAGGACTGGACAGGGGGGTGAGGGGGTGGAAGGAGCCTGTGTTCAGCTGCCGGGGTTCCTTCTCTGATTGTCCAAACATCTGCTGTCGGTGCAAAATCTTGGAAAAAATGATGGTTTTGCTCCTCGGGCTCGTATTTTCACTGTGAAAATTATTACTTTGGTGTGTGTTCTTTCCACTAAAACTTTCTGCTCTCTTTCTCTCTCTCTCACACACACACACACACACACATCTATATAGTCTAAAAAGATTCCAAATATTCGTGTGGTGCACATGGATGGAAGTGTTGACACGCGCCACTATCGCTCCGCTTTGTTTTGACGTTTTTCGGGGTTTTGGCACGGGGTGGTGTACTCCATTTTTCCTCCAAAATGAGTCAACATCATTCTAATCACCAACCGGGAAAATCAACTTCATTTACCCGATGCAGGTTACAATATGTCCCATTGAGCGGCGGCACCGGACACTGTCCCGCTTTTACGCAAGAGGACACCACCTCCCGTCTGACCAACAGCAGACAAAAAAACAGATGAAACTTATATTTGGGCACGTTTACTCATGGTCTTTTTTCCCCTCCCGGACATACACCCCCCCTCCACCCCTCTACCATTATGCTCCCTCTGTGGGTGGAAGAAAGCCCGGGTCTGTTCCCTTTATGCCCTTCACACCGGGAGCATCACGGCCACAATTACGCCTGGCGCACTGAAAAAATAAGACCACTATGTCCTGAAGCGGATCAGATGTGTGTTTCTTTTTAATTAAATCTTACCCGCCAGATGAGCTTCATGGTTCCGTCGGTCAGTCCATTGTTGCCTGCTCCTTGTGTCCCCCTCTGTCTGTCTGTCTGTCTGTCTGTCTGGAGAAGAGACCGCTTGTGCACGACAGGACACTTGCGGTCTGCGCTTTTCACTCCAATGGTTTGTACTAAATTACGCATGCCCTCGCGAGATTTGAGAAACGAGCCACCCACCATCTGCATACACACGCGCGCACATACACACACACGTTTACTCGTTTCAATGTCTCATGAGGACCAAGTATGTAATCAAGTAGCCATTGGGTAGTGAATGTAAATACATATTTTTAAAATTAAATTAAATTAAATAACAATAAAAAACTAGAAAATGTAATAAAATTAAATTAAAATTAATTAATAAAAAAATAATAATTTAAAAGATAAAACAAATGAATTATTTTTTAAAAAATAAATATATAAAATAAATGATAATAAATGTAAAAAAATGAAACAATAAATAATAATAATAAAAAAAACTTAATATATTATTTTTTTTATTATTATTATTTATTTTTTAAAACAGAAACATCTTCAAATGTTTGAAAAAAAAACATATTTTGCCTTGCACCTGTTTCCCTAATGCTTTATAAGGACTTCTGGAAAAAAAAACATGTATGTATTTATAGGGGCACATCATTTCTATTTTACTAGTGGGGACCTTTAACCATCGTGGGGACCTGAATTTTGGTCCCCATCGTGTAACTGTGTAAACATATCAATGTCCCTATAAAGATAGAAGTACACACATACACATACACACACATACACATACACATACACATACACATACACATACACATCATCATCCAGATACACATCATCATCCAGATTTAGGCTGTAACCACAAACCCGCCTACTGCTGTAACAGTGGTTCCCAAAATAAGGTCTGGGGACCCACAGGCGGTCCATCTGTGACCCTGTTTTGAACTGGGTCAGTCCCATGGATTTTGTGTTCTGTATTCAGTTACTTTATTTGTCAATAAAATGTGCAACAATGACAGAAAAAAATATACAACACAAAAATACAGTAATAAAACCAGTCATATAAAATATACAATAGAAAGAAGAAAATGCTTAATTTATGAAATCGTTAATATTTTAACCCCTGACACATATGTGGTGACACATTCTGAATGTATGATTTATATTAAATATTCATAAATATTCAACTATTTGCTCAATAACAGAAATTTACAATTGTGCTGATGGAACAGGCGTTGTTCTTTCAATACATATCTGAGCATCTACACTGTTTTTTTTGTTGTTGTTTATTTTATGTAGGCTATGTATGTGTTTGTTTATTTATTTATAAATAGAATATGATACTTTTTGGATGAGAGCCTGATTAATTTAGGTGACATTTACTTTATATCCAACATACAAAACCTATAATTTCAAGCTTGTCTGTACAATTCTTGGCATTGGTGTTAAAGTGGCGTTTACTGAACTCTGTTTGCAGTTGGACTTTCCAGTGTTTTCCGTCATTGACAAATACTGTGTCAGACAGAGACTGTTCAGAATATGATGTGACATATGATTCAGTCTCAGGAACCAAACACTAAAAACAGAAATCAGAACCATAAGGCTGATTATATCATAGTGTTGAACAGGTGTACTTTTCTATTCACATACTGTATAAAATCTTTTATTTGTCACAAGAGTCTAAGCATTATATCTTCTATGTCTTAACAGCTACCTCATAATTAGCATTTACAGCATCAGAGAGCTGAAGAAAAAATCACAGAGTGTGTGTTTGTCCCCACATCAAACAGACCACAGTTCAAGTCCACAATGACCACGCTGCCTCTGGTACTACAAAAAGGTGAGGGCTTAACAGCCCCACAACTGCATCAGATCAGGGCTGGTTCTGGTCAATGCGGTGCCCTCGGCAAACACTAGGCAAGCACCCCTCTTTTCTTTTTTGTGGAATTAGAAATGAGCATCTGTAAACATAGTGTCCTACATCTGATCGAGTACGAACTGAGTGTCAATGAATAATTACTGTCAATGTTAAGTTTAATGCTTCATTTACCCTATTTTCCACACTATAATGTGCACTGGATTATAAGGTGCATTAAGTGAAGCTAAAGAATCATAATAACTGTCAACCTTGTTGAGTTGTAACACGAAACAAAACGCACTCTTATTCTGACTCTTAGTCCACATTCTGAGATAAAAAGTGAAAATTATGTGATAAAAGTCAAAATTATGTGATTAAAAAGTCAAAATTATGTGATAAAAAGTGAAAATTATGAGAAAAAGGCTAAATGATGCAATAAAAAGTCAAAATTATGAGATAAAAAGTCAAAATTTTGAGATAAAAAGTCAAAATGATGCAATAAAAAGTCAAAATTATGAGATAAAGTCAAAATTATGAGATAAAAAGGCCAAATCTCCTCCGACTGCTTCATCACAAGCTCATCAGAGCCACTGTTGCACAAGCAAAGGTTTGATTAACAAATAAACTGAGCCTGCTTTCTCCATTCATGGTTAATGTAATATAATGTAAGTTGTTCTGTCAGTTACTTTTGCTCAGCTGCACTTGTTTTGTTGTTTTATACTGATGGGTGTAATTTGCTGGTCTCTGGTTCTGTGGTCTTTCTGTCAGCGTAAACACAAAATGCCTGATAGTGGAACCTCACATGCAGTGCAGTCTGGGTATAGTGTGTGTGTGTGTTTGTGGGGGGGGGTGCACACACACACACACAAACTACACACACTTGACTTCAAATAACCCCCCACCCCTTGTCCAGATGCCTTTCCGTGGTCCATTATTCTGTACTGTTTTGTAATGTATTGTCTTTAAAGGCACTTCACTTATTCCACTGTAGTGCTTTATTCTGCATGGTTCATTGTTATTTATTTATTCATGAAATGGGGACTACAGATGAAAATGAGCCCTGACGCTAATATTTACATGTTTATACTGAAATTAAATGTATAAATGTCTTCATTAATGTAGACTGCCCCACCTAAATAAAGATGAGAAATAAAGAAACAGAAGACAAAGCACTCAAACCATTAGTTCACAGTGGAACTCTTCTCTGAATGTTCCAGTAAATAATGAGGCTTTGTGCAGTGCATGGCATTTGTTTTTTCTTTGGATGTGGAGCACCAGTGTCTGACCTCACTTCCATTAGGACTTAATCATGCAGACTAATGACCCTTAATGGTGTCGTCACCCAAAAACTGCTCGGGGTGTTGAGGCTCAGCAAAATAGTGTTGTTTTACTAGTTAAATAAAAGGTTTTGCTTGATGTAAACATTCCCATTATACAAATGGGACAAACAAGACAGAAAATACATTTTGGAGAAACTCAATTATTGTTAAAAATATTACCAAACTGAAATTTCTTAATTTCTTCTTCAATTATACTCTTACCAGAGGGTACATCATAGTTTTATGTGTGTGTATTTAATTGACTTTATGTAACTATTTTATATTGTGTTTTATTGTGTAAAATAATTAGTGCCTTAGTTGAAACGTAATCTATAAAGATGATTAAATTCTGATAACATGAACTTTCAGGTTCACTGTGGAACAAAAAAGGCTCCATTTGTCTATTTATTCTACTCAGGTTATTTTTGTTGTCCTAAGTAAACAGCTGTACAGAGATTATCTTGTTTCTTTTACACACACAGTGGTGGAAAACAGTTGTGGACATCATTAAAATTTTACACAATCTGAAATATTTTTTTGCATTCCATAAGTATAGCTGCATCACAGACACAAATGCTTTCCTGTGTTGATTGGTGAAAGTAAAAATATATATATACTTAAGCTGACTAAGCAAAAGTAACTTTGTAGTTTTCATGCATTATGTGAGCTTTCATTTTATATTCTTTAGTGTTCTTTCATGTGAAGAAAAAATTATGAATAAAATTTTTTTCTGTACCTGTGACTGAGCTCAACCTTTCTTTCTGCACTCACCAAATGTGGATGTTTTTAATTATTCATATTTTTGTACATCTATATGCTAGTATTTTTGAATATTTTGTAGTTATGTTGTTTAAATATACATGCAGTTTTACTGCCAGCATTAGCTGAGTATCATTAAGTACATAATGCCTGGAACATGTTTTTATGTAAGACATATTGCATTAATAATTAACTAGGTAAATGCAGCTCAAACACACAAATAAATGTCTTGTATAAATTGGGGCAGATCATACATGCAACTACATCTGAAGACTTTGTTATAACATCACATTATGGCACAGCCTAGTGGAGTCAAAATAACCACTAACACAAAGGCTTATAGTATTGTTTTTAAGTGTTTATTTAAAGGTTTTCCCACAATGCACCCCCTCCCTGTGTGAAAGCCTAGTCTGAAAGGAGGAGGATACAGGCCACTATAGTGCCACATCAGCACATTTACTAACAAGGCTACTGGTTTAGTTACAACACCTCCACCCCCCTCTGCTATAGCACTCTCTGCCCGCTGAAAACACGGTAGCATGGTGAGGGCTGGTTCAGAAACAACCCCAACGAGGAGGAGACGGAGCTCAGGTTAGACCCGCTGACTCAAATTAATGAGTAGAAAAAAAGGGGGCAGTTTTTTTTTTACTAAAAGATCCAAGTTCCACAGAGAATAAAAATGGGGCTGATGATAGAGACTAAGAGAAAAACAGCTGAATGCAAAGTCTCTTGTCCCTCGATGTGGCTGTTGATCCGCAAGGCGTGCTTCAATGATGTCACTTAAGGTGAATGATGAGGCTCGCGATGAACCTCGAGGTTTTTAGGCGTGGTCACTGTCCTTCTCCAATCAATCTTGTCTTCGTCTTCCACACAAAAACGGATGGACTGAAACAAAGAAAACATACTTTAAAAAAAAAAAAAAAAAAAAGGATCAATGTTGTTGCATCTCATCGGTATGGTCTATTAAAAATCAATAAGGGGAATTTGTAAGTTTGTCAGGTTTTACTGCTGTTAAAGAGTCCTATGGAATGGATGCAGGAGATTAATGTCCCAACAGAAGTGAGTGGTACTTTCGCTGGAGGACAACTCTACTAATTGAAGTCCAAATATGACTTCCTATCAATGCTCAATAGCAGCTATATTGATATCCTATTAGACATCCAAAAATATATATATATTTTTTTAATTCTCAAAACTGTGATCACACTTTGTAGACATTGTCCCATGGAAACTACATATAAAACTTCTAATAAATTCAACGAGATATTTCATCATAGAAGTTTTTTTTTTAAATATGATAATGACAACATAGCACCCCTACAATAGCTCATGGCTTATCGGCCAGTGAGATAAAAACCTAAGAGTTCGAGTTCCGTCACTTCTTAGGATGTTCACGAGTCCCTTTTCTACCACAAATTCTTTTTAGCATTGATGGGGATTCTGAGAAACCTTAGTGCATTTCCTCAGAAATTACCCGAAAAAGCCCCCCTCCCCCTAAAGTTCCGAATAGGAGGTTGGGCTTTTCAGATTCCCCAGAATTCTTGGGGGAGGGGCTGTGTGCTGAAGAAAGAATTGACGATTGTTCAAACACACTCGCAGCATTCTGCACTTCTGTTCATCCTCCATGTTTAACTCAGTGGTGTGTGAGTCTTTTCTGCGCCGACCACATGCTTTTATTTGCAATGTAGTAAAACATGAGGAACAACAGAACAACCTGAGTGTCATTCATGGTGGTTTTTCACAAAAATGATGATGCAGGATTGCCCGGCACCATTTATGGCTTCATTGCGCTTGTTTGGCCTGAAACTATTTCTTAGTGCCACCTATTGGGACTGGAGGTGTAGTGCAGCTTTATTTTGTGTGCGTGTGTTTTTTTTAAACCCACTCAAAACCTAAATAGACTGATTTCAAAAAATTCCAATAACTTTGAGGTGCAATGGAAAGACAAACCACATAGATTACAGACTTAAGTACAAATCCCTGGAAATATTACTGGAAAGGGAGTTGTAGAAAATAAAAGGAGGTGGTTTCATAAAACTGTGTCATGAATGTTACCTGCGTAGAGGACTACAGATCTCCAAGGGGAATGATTTCTTCGTTGATAAAAAACTCAATGGTCTCCTCCTCCCAGTCGTCCACATTGCTGTCCAGTTCATCAGTGTCCACTCCTGGAAAATAGGGGTGAAAGTTAATTCTTTCTTTTAGAAACAAGGACAATAAAACAATAAAATTACTATGAAACCAACCAATACAATATTTACACCCTCTAAAATGTAATCACTTGTTTGATTTTTAGAGTTGCACAAATAATGGATGAGACACAAAAACTATTTATTTCTAAATAGTTCTAGATAAAAGTTGTTAAATGGTTAGAGTCACAAACTGAGAGGAACAAGGACAGGACCAGTTGACAATGTAGATGATCGTCTGTTAAACTTGTGAGGATGTGTGATTCAATTTACACTTCAAAAATTATTACAAAATATAAAAATCATGCATTACTACAGTATGTTTTTTTTCTATAAGATGCTTAGAAATAGTTTTTGTTTCTATTATTGAATTTTATTTTCAATACATAATTCACTAACTGTTAATATATCTGTGCAGACAAAAGACCCTTTTTTAATGTATGAGCAGCTTTAATCTGAAGAGCTACTGCTTTTAGAAATAAAATCAGGTTGATGTAATAAGCTAAAGCTTCAGCTGCACCTTTTCAGTCAATATTGTCTTGTTTTATCACAAAATGTAGTGTCTCGATGTTAATCACAGTATCTATTAATTCTGGATAATTTCCAGTAGAGACAGAAGTAAATGAACCAACCCAGACTGAAAGATATGAGAGTTTTTGTATAAGGACTGTACACATAATCAAAGTGAATTTTCAGATTACAAAGCAGTGTGATGACAAACCTCCTCTGAGCTCGAGGCGGATGCTCTTCTGTTCCTGGTAGATCTGCTGCGCTGTTTCCCTGTAGCGGCGATATTCCTCCATCATGGACCGACGTTTGTCCACAAGCTCCTACTCGCACATAAACGGACACAATGAAGATTCTCCTGGTTAATACACTGTTAGTAGAATTCTACTGTTTAGATATTTCAAATCTACTAATGAGTGAATAAGCCTGTGTCCACGTTAACGCAGATATATTTTACATGCAAACCTTCATTTTCCAAAATATCTCTGCAGAAAAAAAAACACTAGGATGTTATCAAGTCTACGTCAGGAATTGTCAAAGAATATTCTGAGCATGTTTACTGAACTTATTTTTCTGTTTGACAAAAACACTAAAGCCAGTTAACAATTAGTAACTTTACTTTTGTGCATATCAAAGCGCTAGGTCAACACAAATAGAAACTTTATTTGTGTGGGCAGATGAGATAGATGTTGCTTAGTGTCATGTCACAAAACAAGGCGATTACAGCAAATTCTAGTTACAAAAAGAAACCAGTCTTACTTTGCCAGAGCCTCTGTTGTGTATACAAATATAGATTGACATTACCTGAAGCTTTGAAAAACATGTATATTTAAACAACTGTATTTTGAGTAAATTCCATGTGAACGAGGCTGTAAAACATGGCAGAAAATGATTTGGAAAAAATCTGCATTGATGTGGACACCACTTCTGTTACAATAAAAAAGATCATCCAGAATGTGCTCTTTCATATATTAGAGCACATTTTAAAGAAGTAATTTACCTAACATTCTTATCAAAGTGAGGTACAAGTAGGTTCAAATGTGTGTGTGAACAGTCTGGAAGAGGAAAGAACATGAAAGAGGGTCTAACCTTGGATGCCTTGGACTGGCTCAGACGATCCTTCTGCTCAAAGATCTTAGAATACTTCTTAAGATCCTTCTTGATCATCTACAAGAGACAAACATGTACCGTTATAGAGAAAAAGCACCAATGGTTGATCTAAAAAATAATAATCATAAAAAAGATTTGAATATTACAGGGGCTCTGCAGGTTTTAGGAAGACTTTAGAAACTCTTTATAAAAGCATAATGAATGCAGGTTCAAAGCAGGTTTAAATGTTGAAGAAGTTCTGCAGGAGCTGCTACTGCGCTTGATATGAATACAGAACATTGTTGGCTGATGTTTCTTTTAGGCTTTTTACTGTGGTTTTAAGTTCTTCTGGTTTGCCGTGTGGCTGTGGTGTGCATAATTTGCAGCCGCATCAAATTCCCAATTTTCAAACAAATCCTAATGGTGCATTCCAAGGTGCTGGAAGGCAGAATATATCCCACCTGAAGGTAACTGCATCCCACCTCAAAGCATTCCAGACAATCCACGTTGAACATAAAAAAACAAATATGGTAGATCTAAGCTCCCATTTGCTTTCTTAGTGAAGACTTTCATCGTAGACAGTACAGTGTTCTCATATATGCAAACGAGATGGAAGAGGTGAGATGACAGATGAGCTAATTATACAGTATGAAGTTTGGTTCATTGTGAAATTCCACATGTGCCGGCATTCTTGTGTTATCACATTGTAGTTCATGTTGACTTTGGGATACTTTGCTGACCCAATTTTGCAACAAGGACCTCCGGCTTCAACAGCTGTTCTGATGCATTTTACCTGATGGGATGTCGGAAACTTCCCACCTTCACGTTCTGGAGCCACAATCCATTGAACTGGCACTATACTAATGCAATGTCAAGTAACAAAAACAGCAAAAATGAAGTGTTTTACACATTAATTCTACAAGCAGCTTTTTTTCTTTTCTATGCCATATTAACCCACACATCACACTGCAACGTAATGGTGGGTGTCTTCTGATAAATCGTGACTCAGCTGCACAGTTTGTATTAGTGCTTATTGTTTTCATGTTGGTTTTGTAGTAGTGTATCATTTTAAATTAACTTTTGTATTTAACATATTTGAGGGCCTAAAATTACAAAATGACATTTTAAATGTTTCCAGATCTGCATTAACCCTGTACCCGGTGCATGGAAACTGTTAATGTGAGCCTCAGATCCAAGTTAGAATCATGAGCTGTGACAGCTCTCATACGAGGTGTCAGAAAAAGTTATGTTTGTCGTCACTGGCTCTACAAACACACAGTATCCGAGTATAGATAACATGTTACCTTGATCTGATCTGTGCTGAGAAGGGTGGGAGGTCTGGGTCTCCAGAGCAGCTGGCAGAAGCGGTCTTTGTTGTTCTTCTGAAGAAGACGCCCCTGGAACGTCCACAGCCAATACGCGTTGTCCACCTGCACACAAATGTAAATGACAGAAAAGCTTGTATTCAGTAAAGTGGTCTGATGAGGAAGGCAAAGTCACAGATTCTGGTGTCACCAAGGAGCAAGTACCTTGTGGCTCCACCATGACACAGAGGTGACAACATAGCGCCCGGTCGGGTCCCACTCCACATCAGAGGCCATGTAGTGCTCTGCTATGTTCATCATGGTGCAGTCTGATGTGTCCACGAAGGCAAGAGCTCCATTCATACTGAAAAAGCAGGGGGAAAAAAACCTGATTTAACTACTACACAAGACTCAAAGTTCAGAAACTTTAACAGTAGGAGCCTCAGATAAGTATTAGAATCAGGAGCATAGCTCTCATATGAGGTGTCAGAAAAAATATATAGTTTGTCATCAGTGGCTTCTTGTATCTGTTGCACACACACACATATATACATACATATACACACACACGCACGCACACCTCACCTCCTGAGTCCAGCCAATACCATAAACTGTCCCTGTGGGCTCCAGAAGATGCTGTTAGCCTGCTGCTTGTCAAACATCTCTGTCAGAAACAAAGTGTGTGTTCAGTGAAGGTTCACAGGGAATGTGATGAGGATGTGTCAAAATTAACACAAAAACTTACTTATGAGTTCAATCTTGCCGTTGTTTTTGACATGATAGAAGGAGGCATTGATTCTGGGAGACTCTCCATGCAGAACAGCAAATTTACTGCCATTGGGCTCCCACGCAAATGCTATGATGCTATCTGTAAGGGGAAAAAAGTGATTGTTAGATTAAATAAATTAGGGTTCCATCAAATTTCCACATTCTCCAAAACATAACCAAAAAAACCCTGTAGCTAAATCCCATGTGGATTTTTAAGACCGTAAACATTACTTCAGGATATTTTAATGCCTACTCAGGCCTTACTGATTAGATGAATGAATACAGTGCATTTTCAGCATGTTTGCTCACCCTTCATCTCCACAACATCCACAGGAACCTGCTTCTCCCTCATGCGGAAGATTTCAAAGTTGGTGACCACACCCTGGAAAAGACACAAAACTGTATTTCAGTTTGATCTTCACCTGTTAAATCTCTGTTGTTTCCTGTGTGTCTCTTTTTGTGTTTACCTGTGTCCCTTTAGGAGTCCTGTCCACTTTCACGCACAGATAATCTCCATTTCTCTGCCAGTGTAGTTTGCAGTCAACAACGTTGAAAAGATTGCGGACCCGGATTTCCTGACGGGAAGGCAACTGCATCAGAGTTACTCTGGCTGGGATGTCTTTGTCCTCAGGTACCCAGAATGCTATGATGTTGTCACCAGGAGACCATGAGAAGTCCCTTTGGAAACACACAAACGTTTGTTAAAATCTGTATGCAGAATACTTCCACTACATAAACAAAACTACCACAAAAATAGTCATCAGACACTTACTTGATCCCACTGATCTTGAGACTCTTCTTGTCAAGCAGGCCCATTGACTGAAAGGAACAGAAGCACATCTTTAATTTACCAGCACGTGTTTACATCCAGTTATATGGACATGCATTTGGGTTGGTCTACTTACTGGAGTCTCATAGATGCTCAGTGTGTCTTGGGTCATTCTGGCAAAGAACTTTCCATCGTGGCTCCATCTAAAAACACATTAGTAACCATTTAAAACCACCACAGGAATGGGGAAAAAAGTCCTTTTTTTTAACATAACAGTATTAATGGGATTTAATAGCAGGCGCAGACATGTATAATGCACTGACTTGAAAATGGGCCAATGTGCTGAACTTTCACAGTGGAAGCCTCTCTTCTTCTGTCCTGTAAGAATGTCCCAGATGATGATGGCCTGTGGGTCCTCCTTGGTGTCCATCAGGGGACTGAAGGTCACAACATACCTGCAAGCATCAAAAACAACATTCAGCCTCAGACAGGAAATGCATTACACTATCACTTAGTATACTTCTCTGATTTGCTTGAAATTCAAGTCTGACAATCCTATGGTAAATAATTTCCATTAGAAAGAAACCAAGAATGAGATGCTGTGATGCTGTACTCAATTCTAATTGGTCAATCGCAGCATTGCTATGTGATAAGTATTATTGATAAAGTCGGGAAAGACGCAATACCAACTTGCCACTATTGTGTGATAAATGTCTTCATGGTTATCAGGGTGCTTTGTTTAAGGGTCTTGCATCACATACATAGTGTTTACTTCCCTATAGTAACCAACTGACCAAGCAGTGTCATTTACCTCTCACATGGTGAAAAGTCGATGAGAGAAACTCCCTGATGGCTGAACCTCTGAATCTGTTTGAACTTCTCACCACCCCACAATGCAATGCCACGCTGGTGAAAGGTAGCCAGGTAGGTACCTTTAGGAGACCAGCGCACATACGTCTCTGTCCAGCGCTGAATCGAACCAGACAGCAAAATGGCATTGGTTAGTACGCTAAACAAAACTCTCCTTTGTTTTGGTTTTAAGTAGAATCATCTACTTACTGCTCTCTCTTCAGCTGTGATGGGCTCTTTAGCATCATTGGAGAAAATGGCGGTCCTCTCTCCAGCCTCGTAAATCACACTGTACTGATCACGACAGTCTGGGTCCTCAATCCAGTGGCGCATGTTACCCTTAAAAAATAAAATAAAATTTGACATTTAAGTTTATTATGCATTTGTTACTATCCAGCACAATTTTATGAGATTGTGTGATGGTAAGACATCAATTTACCAACGTGATTTTGTAAAATTTGTGGTTTTATCAAGTTATACTTTTAAAAACATTAGCATTTACATAAAGACACTCACAAAGTCTTTGAACGGCTGCTTCTCTGGAGTTTCCCACTCATCACTGATGGTCATGTACCTAGAAGATGAAAACAAAACAAAATGAATCCACATGCCCATGTAATCACATGTGCTGCATTTATTATGAGACAAAGCATACTCACTTGTCAAAATCAGTGAAGAGGTTCACTCTAAATGTATGCTGTTTGTCGAGTTTGTACCCATCTGCATTCTTCACTGCCTCAAGAGCCTGAGTAGGAGCAGCATACTCCAGGAAGATGTACCTACAAGAGTAATAAAGCTTGTGTTACACATGCCTGACTACCATATGCAGCAAAAATAAAGCCAAAACAAAATAAAACATATGTATAAAACAACAAGTTCGCACCCTTTGGTCATGCCATCAGCTTCTGGGTAGAACTCAGTGGTGATCTTTCCAAACTTGGAGAAAATCTTGTGTATGACATTCTTAAGCTTCTCCAAGCGTTCTGGGCCGACCTGGGGGACATTGTCCACCACCACCACAGAGTCGATGCCATCAGCTTCCTGAGGCTTCTCCCTCAGGATGTCCAAAAGGAGTTCTGCGAAAACAAAGAAATAAACAAACCAAGAAGTATAATGGTAATATCACTTTGGTCTGAATTCACTGGTGCTTCTGCATTTTCATTTCAGTCCTCATAGACAAGCAAACTACTTCTAATTCATTAATTTGGTCAAGTTTTCAAACACACTTTCACCTCAGTGTGTAGGTATATCTATACAATATAACACATACTCACAGATATTATGCTGGTTTAAAAGTATCAACCATAAGTTTTCTCAAAGGTAAAATAAGCATGCCAACAATCTTCCTATATATTTTTCGATTTTCTTTGGGGGTTTTAGAGAAACTGTACTTCAGGTGCTCTTAAACTGGGATGATATATCTCGAGATGCTTTTGAATAATTAGTTCATCCTTAAAGTTACTTCTACTCTCAGCAAACACACATCCAATTCAGCAAAGCAAGGTTACAGACCACAAAATGAACCAAAAGTTTATGCTTAAGGCCTCTAGGAAACGATGTAATGCAGAGTTGTATTAAAACGAAACTGTATTCAAACTGACAACTGAGTACAAGTATGATTCATTTGACTGTTGGTTTTATAGATATCTTCAGAGTTTGTTTTGAACATAACTACTTTAACCTCTTAAGATCTAGCCTTTTGTTTAGGCTTCTGCTAAAAAAAAATACATAAGCTTGGGGTTTAACAGGTCAAATAACAAAAACATTAACTTGTCAAATAATCAAACTAGCGGGTCATTTGTTCATGTTTTACTGGCAGGACATAAGTAACGGGTCTTTTTCCAGAGTTAACACTGCACTAAGGTGCAAACCAGCTTAAAAGATTTACATGTAAACTGCTGGTCACAGTGGTAGTTTCAGCCCAAAGGAATCAATCAACCACATTTTATTTGCATAGTGCCAAATCTTAGCAAAAGTTATCTCATGACACTTTCGAGATGGTCCAAACCAGATTCTTAAGACAATTTACAGAAAGCCAACAGAATCCTCCAGGAACAAACCCTTGCTGGATGGAAATAAAAACCTCCATTAAAACAGGCAGAAACCTGAAGCACACCCAAAGTCCTGGAGGATGGACATCTGCCCTGGCCAGTTGGTGTTAAGGAGAGCGAAAGGGAGAGAGATTGGAAGAGAAGGGGAAAATAGATGGGAGACATGGATGTACAGCAAACTGAACTACAACTGTTAAAACCTGGTGCTGGTATAATTACCAATAGCTAAAACATGTCCATAACTGCTAATACTTCTACAACAAATACAAGTACTACCAGTGGATATACCACAACTGCAAATGTTAGTAAAATAAAGAAGTGATCCATACAAGCGTATCACCTCGGACATCCCATTAAAATCTGTCATGTAACGGCGACAAGGCCATAATACTATTCTGTCTAGTGTCTGAATGAGATGTCACTGGGCGTGAAAAATGACTGCGATTACGTCTGTCGCCAAGACTCGCAGACAGTTACGGAAAATATTAATTCATCTCTCATTTCTTTGTAAATATGGTGTAAAACGTTGACAGTGATAACTGACAGTTATTTACTCAACTGCAGGTGGCAAAGAGTGAAGCTAACTTGCTAGCTAGTAGCATCTGTAGCTGCAGGCCAGAAAGCCGGCGTTTTTCCTGCCGCCTCTTACCATCATCTTCGATGTCATCCTCGAAGTCCTCCGGGTCGCTGAAGGAAGGCTCCTCCTCTTCATACTCGGGGTCGTCCACCATATCCACTGTGTCTTGCATTTAACAGGAATATAATATAGGTTCCTCACTAAAATAGAGTAAAACCCCAAGAATAGAGGCTGGCGTTCTTCGGCCGGTGCGGCACCATGTGCGATTACGTGCAAATGGACGAACAGGCGGAAACGCAAAACCGGAACTTGCTCTCAGGCAGCAGTGAGCGCTGCATCAGATCTATAAAGCATATGCCCACTGTATTACATTACACAGACAGAGCTTAACCTCGTCCATGATTGATGGGATCGGCGGTTGGACTGTCAAACATTTAACAGAAGAAGAAGAAAAAGAAGGAAGCCGCACGCCGGTTCACTCTATCTTGTGATTTCCCGCGACAGTTAGTTAGCTAAAAAGTGCAATTTATTTTTTAATTGTATCATCAACAATATGTCTACTTCGTCGTAACCGACTATAGTCAATACCAAATGCGTTCTAGCTACAAAACAACACATGTGAATCAACCGTAGTGACCGTAAATTAAAGTGTTTGCTGTACTTTGTGAAACATTCAGGTTGTCTCTTTAGTTATGCTTACAGAGGAGCCGTTAACACACACCAATGTTAGCACCATGGACAGAGAGTGTGTGTCACTGTTACCACGGGTTTGTGAGGTTCTGGCGGACTCAGGACGGTCCCTGCCCGATGATACCAGCCTGGAGAAGCTTCTGGACTGGTTCACAGGGCTCAACGAGGCTGGTTAGTACCTAACAAGATGGAACAGTGTGGTCTTGTGTCATTGTTCCTCTGTCTTCAGTTGTACAGATGGACTTTTTAGGTGTTATATCTAAAATAAATATGACATTATGTCCACATGAAGTTATAGCAAACAGTTTTTTACACAAAATGTACCTCACATGTCTATTATAAATAAACAGCAATAGTAAGGGTGTCATTGTGATTTATTATTTAAGATTAGAATTTCAGAGAAAATATAGAGTTACAAACCATTTAAAAGTAGAACTACTGAAGAAACCCTTGATTAACTCATAAAGACCCACCCAATGCTGCTTTTGCGTCATTTACAAAATTTGTTTTCTCTCTATTTAATCTTTTGTAAGTGATTTATCTGTGTTTATTATAGTAATGCTTCTATAATATATATATATTGTTGCATCCCACCTGTAAATCATGTATGTTCTTCCATTTTTATTTCCTATGTTGTTTCCATAACCACAGAGCATCTCAACATCCAAATGGCTAATATCTGATGACAATGAAAAGATGACAAACTGCATTTTACACCAATTATTTACATGTATTGATATGATTATTGTAACAATAGTTCAATATTGTAGGTCAGTGAATGATTTTGGTTGCTAGTGGACGTTTGGGTCTGTATGAGTTAATTAACTGAATATAATCAATTGCCAAAGTGTACATTGATATATACACACACACACACACACACACACACATATATATATATATATATATATATATATATATATATATATATATATATAATTATTATTATTATTATTACTATTTGCAGTTGAGGATTAGTGAATGTGTGTAAGAGTAAGGGTTAGGGTTGCTGGTCTTGTTGAGTAAAATGTATGTTGTTAGAAAGAATGTGTTTTGATGCCTTCAGAGCACAGTAGTTGAATCAGGTACTGAACGCCACTGGAACCAGTCCAGGAGGGCGAACAGGTCCAGGTAACATGCTGCTCTTTGCTTTTGGATCAGTGTTCTACATGGTGAGACTAAATGGTACCTTTTCTGTACCAGTGTCAGTTTTTTGCTTCAGTGCTGGGTTTGTATTTCAGCACCCTTTCATTTTCCTACTGAAAGTAACATTACAATGGTAAAAGCGATCTATTAACGTAATATCAGTAGAAATAAATTATAAATGCATAAATGTTGGTAGATGTGGAAAGGCTTGGCCCCCTGTTGTGGTGGGGAATGAAGGACTGGCAGATGGAATCACAACAGATGGCATCTGGAGTTATCCATTGTCTGCTGGAGTATTGTTTCAGGTCATTAGCCAGGTATGGATTGGGATGGGCATTGAAATTTGTTCATCACATTTCATGTCATTGGGACCCTGTTTACACTTGTTACTAAAATGCTTCCTGAGATATCCAACTTCAAGTGGACAGCTGTAATCCTGTCTAGTTCACATCTGCATCCCCAGGAGTAAACAGTAAAAGGCCATTGTCAGTGTTTTTGATTGATTCTATTGCTGCATTCATGTGTATGTTATATTTTACTGCTGTATGGGTTTAAATACTAAGTACTTTAATGGAAGTTCTCATGTTTTAAGAGACAAATATGTCTATGTTCACTGTGGAAATGGAACCATTTTACATGATTGATAAATGATAAAGTGATGATTTTTAAAGCATATGGAATTGGTGGCCCATTAGCTATTTTTAGCAGTGTACAATGTAATACACTCCCTTACTATGTTTCCATTTTTTGTCCAATATAGGTGGCTCTCTACTCACAACCTGCCCATGCCTCCTGGAATTTATATCCACTGTGATTTCCAAGTCCACCTCAGACCCTGCTGTTCTCTCCTTCACTATCAAACTCACTGGTTTAATGGCTGCCACTGAAGATGGCTTCAGGACACTGAAGGTATGACTCAGCTGTGCTTCAATAAACTGTGAATGTAACTCAGCAAAGAACCAACACTTGTGATGATGATTCCCTACAGGAGTGCTCTGCTCTGGACCTGGTCTTCAAACTTCAGCCATGGCATGAAGCAGGCCTCTGGGATGACCCATGCATACGAATTGGATGGATCCAGGGCATACAGAACATGCTGCTGCATGCTAAAGCTCTGTTTTTCTTTGTGCAATCAGGTGATGCATCATGTAGAAATCTAACTTTGTATTGTACATTCGTCATAACTTTATATAAAGAATGGAGAGAAAGACTGAACTTTTAAAATGTTGACTTTGTAATGCTTTTCCTTTTCCTCTCCAGATTTTATTGATCCACTCCTGCAACTCCAGACAGATCCAAGTCTATTTGTAGCGTCATCAGCCAATCAGCTGCTTTCACATATCCTGCTGTTCTTTCAACCTAATTCAGTTCCAACAAGAAATGACAATGATAAAAAAGCTGCAGAATGTGAGAGGACACATACCTGCTCCAAAGCATCTACTGCTGTAGAAACAGAACATCTGGGCCTCGATATGGGAAACTCCTCTGAATATACTATGGTTGTCAGAACAATCACCCAGTATCTCAAAGAGTCACTAGTTCCCAAGGGAAAAGACCAGATCCATCAGAGCATGCAGACCCTTAAACTATTGGCCCTTCTCCTGACTCAGGCCAGACCTCCACTCAGGGAAAAGCTCCTGCGGTCAGTCTTAGATTCTTTAGAAGCTCTGGTGAAAATGGGAAATCGTCAGCTCACACTGCCTCTGATGGATGCCATTCTGGCTGCAAACCGGTACGATGACACACATATATACTGATTCACTAATTGAAAACATTAACCACTACCTATGTTATTATTTAGATTCAACATTGTGATTTAATAAATTGCAGAATTTCTTTCATTCTATTCCAATATTTGATCAGATTGTAGCTGTAACAAAATATTACACCTCTAATTACTTCTGTTAAATCTCCAACCCTAAGTGGAAATGGTTCTAAAGCCATCACAGACATAGCACAACTCAGACAACCATGGCTCTTATTTATTCTTCATGTATGAAATGGGTGAAAAAGCTGTTTAAATCTCTCTCCACTTCTCCTCAGCAGCCCCGGCAATAATGAACAAGGTGTTACTCATCTTCTGTCTTCCATGTTGGAGGTGAATAAACCTTCGGAGCTCATTCAGGCTGCAGCAGCTTTTCTCCACCGAGACCCTCGGTAAGCATCTGTTCATACTTCACACTCCCAGACACTCAGCACAAGCACAGTTTATACATGATTCTTAGCAACAAGTAGTTCAGCAAGCTAGTAACTAATTTTGCTTCCATTTTAATTTCATTGGTACAGATACAGATGCACCCATTCTGAATTCTGAATGCATACATCATACAGGGTTACCAACAGGTCTTAAAAAGTATTGAATTTATAAATCTGCCCTTAACACGTTAAAAAGCATTTAATAGATATGACATTTGATATGGTAGGTCTTAAATTATGTTCAAACGTGTTGGTTGAACTGTGTTTGAAAGTGTGTGTTAAATGTTCAAGCTGCAAAGAAAGTAACTTTAGTCTATTGAGTTCCACTCGACAATTTTTATTGAAATTAGGACCCAACAAGTGGTGCCAGGCACAACCAACTGCGCCACCTGCACATATTTCACACATTTTAAGTGGGAAGATTTTTTATTTTTATTTTTTTTTAATTAATCAAAAATGTAAACTTTAACCGAGTGTTCCCACAATGTAAGTATGTGGTCCTATTCTGGGCCACTGCCAATCTAGAAAGTCAGTTTGGCATGAGTTTTGCTGCTACAGACATGAACTTTCACCCTTTTATAAGTAAAGGTGGGATTTGAAAAATTATTTAAAAATTTACTCTTTGACCTAGGGTTCCCAAAATGTACTGATTATATATATTCTGGGTCACTGGCAATCTATAAACCCAATTTGGTATGTATTCAACCAGTAGTGTTGCTGCTATAATGTTAACAAACAAACCAACCAAGAACAATACCCCTTGCCTCACCTATGGGGGTGGGATAATTATCACTAACTTTGTAGCCTATCGCTGCAAGAAATCACTCGGAAGAGTGAGAATGAAAATATTGTAAATAAATACATTTCCTAAGTTCTAGGAGTCACAAATTTTTTGTCAATATGGATGTGAAATGGGCATTAAATTGGGTACTAAGTAGTCTTAAATGTAACTTGTAGAAAGCCTGTCGGAACCCTGACCATAGTCTTATCATGAATGAATGACCAGACAGTATATTTAATAATCCAATCTCCAGAATTACTCCATAATATACAAAGCCCATTCTTCTACAACAATTTTACATTTACAATATAAGAAAATGCAGGTGAACCCTAGAAATCAGTGTGAACAATGTGGACTTAAGCAAAAATAACATACATTTGCCTATCATATATCTTTTCCTGGAGGCTCAATTTATAGTATGTTGCCTAATAGTAAAAATTAATTTAGTTCAGTAAAATTACATTTTTCTTTGTGTTTGTGTGCAGTGACTCCACCCATACCTCTAAGGCTGTGAGGACACTTTTGCTGCCTCTTGACATTATCACTGGTCACTGTCTAGCAGGTGTAGACGCTGCAGGTAACACACAGATGGACATTAAATATTTTACTTTACTCACTACTTTACTCATATTCTTACTAAATATTAATTCTGTTTCCTAAGCAGATCAGAGTTGGAGCCAAATGCAAGAGCAGCTGATGGGTAAAACATCATGCATCTCCATCATCTGTATCTGTCTGACAAACACAGCTCAGATTGCACTCATGGTGAGAGTGAAGGAGAAACTGAGTGTAAATGACAGAGAATCTGTATACAAATTAATACACGTGTCTTCTTTTAGCCCCCTGACGTCCTCCCCTGTCGTCCTGGTTTGATCATTAGTGAACTTGTGTCATTATTACGGATCTGCAGTGGGGACTCTTCTTCTTCTTTATCCGTCGGCTGCACTGAGGCTTCGAGGAACATCGTTGGAACTGGGAAGGTTCAGAAATGTGCTCTGGGGGCTCTCGCAGCTCTCAGCAACTGCTCAGGTACAGTAATGCTGTGGATATTTGAGGTTATCTCATTCACTTTTGCTCATTGGAAAATAATGTAATAATTTTGTTATAATTTTAACTTTATGTGTGAGAAATATCAAGTAAGTAAAGTTTCTCATCCATCTTGTTTGTTTGTTTGTTTTTTTCAGGAGCAAAGGATAGAGTTAATGAGGTGTTCACAGTTCTGATAAATTATCTGGACAATCCTAATTCTGACCCCACTGTAAGATTCTATTCATTTTTATTATTATTGTCATATGGACATCAATTTATTTATTTTGATCTGTATTAGTTCACTTGACCAGTGGCATCATTTCAGTGAATAATGAAATAAAGGCTGGGTT
Source organism: Siphamia tubifer (assembly GCA_020466265.1). Lineage (NCBI taxonomy): Eukaryota > Metazoa > Chordata > Actinopteri > Kurtiformes > Apogonidae > Siphamia > Siphamia tubifer. Next base: position 28,896,893 of record CM035783.1, on the reverse strand, counting down.
CCTTGGATAGGACTCATATTTAAAACTACAATGACAGAAAAAAAATATTGGATCACCCTTGTTTTCTTAAATTTCTATTTAATTTTAATGCCTGGTAAAACTATAGGTACAATTTTTGAAGAAATATAATGATAACAACAATACATAGGTCACAAGAGCTAAATTTAAGAGCTGATAAGTATCAATTGTCAATGGTTTTGTTAATAATAACCAAAATTACTTTAGTTTTTACATCAATATCTATGGTTTTTGTACTGACAAAAACAGTACTTTCAGATATGCCATATTTTTTATTTTTTGACGGTTTTAGTTATATGGTGCACATAGGAGTTAGTACTTGATTGCATAACTATTGTTTTTAATGACAGTTGATGGTCTAATAATTTTTCCTGTGATTGAAAGTTCAATCATATTTCAACAGTAACAGTTACTGCTCTATGACAGAGCAGTAACTGTTACTGTTGAAACATGACGTGAAGCAAATCCCATTTTGGTAAGAAAGTTATTTTAAGTTTCAGGGTTGATCAACAAGCTTTGCAGACATTAGTTTTTAATTGTGCAGGGATTTTTTTTTTTAATTTTAAGTGGATTTTCTCATTTTAAACCTAGTTTTCGAATTGGTCTTAGATTAACTTCAAATTCTTTTATTAAGAGGATAGCCCCTTGAGATGAACCGTCTCGTTTTCAAGGGGGTCCTCATTTCAATCAGCACAAAAAAAACAAACAAGATGGACAAACAGAGGCAGTGGTACAGAAAATGAAAAAATGAAAGAAAACAAAACAAAACAAAAAACAACAAACACAAGACATGTTAAAACACACACAAATCCTTGACCACACCATACACACACACACGCATACACATCCACGTACAAAGCTCTCTTATGACGAAATTCCAATCAGGAACAAGAACATATTCACAACATGAACCATAAATAAATTACAAACAGTTACAGATGATATGAAGATGTTCAAAAATGACATTTTTGAATAAATGAATAGAGGTTATAGAGCGTAGAGAGGGCGGGAGATTATTCCAGTCAGAGGGTGCTTTGTATTGGAAAGAAAATTTACCTACTTCTTTATTGGTTCGTGGAACTACAAAATAAGTTTGAGATATAAGTCTTAAATTATGAGAAGAAGTAAATGGAATAAAGTAAGGCTTCAAGTAATCAGGACAATTAAAGTGAATGTATTTAAAAATGAACAGTAACCAATGAAAGTGATGTCTGAAGGATGGAGTGAGCCAGGAGAGTTGATCATATAAAAGACAGTGATGGGTTCTGAAGGGACATCTAACCCTAAACCTGCAAAGACTGTTATATACAATGCTGAGAGGATGGAGACGGGTGATTGTAGTGTTTTGATAAATGATGTCACAGTAATCAAGGATTGGGAGTAACAAATGAGTAACAATTTTTTTCCTTACTGAAAAACTAAAGCAATGAATCGACAAATAGAGTAACTTCAAATGATAAGTAATTTTATTAGTAATAGACTGTATATGAGAGTTAAAAGAGAGAGAAGGGTCAAGCCACAAACCTAGATATTTAAATTTTAAGACTGGTTCAATGAGTGATGAATCAAGACAAGTGAGACTGAGCTGACTAACTGAGGTTGACCGGTTTTGTTTCTGGAATAACATTGAATTTGATTTTGTTGTGTTAAGCCAAAGCTGTACTCTGTCAAATTCATTTTGCAGAGATAATTGAATGTCATAAAAATGATGTTTGGAGCAATAAATTACGGTATCATCTGCATAAAGATGAATATTACTTTCTCTGCAGATAAGGGGAAGATCATTAATGAAAATAGGAAATAAAAGAGGACCCAGGGAAGAACCCTGAGGAACTCCTCTATCTACAGTTAGAAAATTAGAGTGGCTACCTTTAACTGAAACACACTGTTGACGATGGTGCAAATAAGAGTTAAACCAAAGAAGAGAGGAACTGTTAAGGCCTATACAGTGTAGTTTATCCAACAGGAGATAGTGATCCACCATGTCAAAAGCTTTGGTGAGATCAATAAATGATGCCCCAGTGAGCATGTTGTTATCAAAAGCAGTGAATATGTCATTGGCAAATTTTAAATGAGTCTTTAGTTCACACTATCGGTTCATCTTTGACCTGTATTTTTTTTATAACAGCATTGGTAGTAAAATCACAAGAAATATGATCTTTTCATTTATGATTTGCTCCACTTCCATAGAGTCTGTGGTACTTAATCAGATACAGAGCTGATCTTTTCTGTGTCAGATAAGAATTTGTGGGACTTTTATGTTACTTAAAGTGGACATTCAACACAATTCTGCACTGGAGAGAGTCACTCACATGAATCCACAACAAAGCACTGACAGGAACCTATTGAACAGCTTTACTAAAGGGAGTGAGCTGAACACTTCAAACTCCACATGTTTTGTGCAGGTTTATACTGGGATCTGAGACTAGACACATCTAAAAAATAAATACATAACAGGACAGACAGACAAACACAATAAAAATCAGATCAGAGTATTAAATCAGAAATAGTTATCTATAATAAAGCTCTACTTCTCATTAGATTCCAGTCGTATCTTGTTACATTGCTCAGTTGTAATAGCTTTACTATTTTTGAAAGGTTTCTGTCTGTTCCTCAGGTTCTGCATAAGACTTATCAGTCTATGGTGAAGTGGACAAGTGTGTGGAGAGACACTATAACAGAACAGCTCAGACAAGGTTTTATTGACATGGATCCTCCTGAAATCACCTGCTGTTTGTGTGTCTGTATGACTGCTTTATAACATGATATTGTGTCCATGTGTTTGGTTAGATCTGCTCAAGGTGGTGAAGAAGCGTGTGTGTGACATGCGTTGGGAGGTGAGAGATTCCACTGTGGAGTTCATAGGAGAGCTGGTATATTTGTCTGACACCCTGCTGGATGACTGCAGCACCAGTCCTCTACTCAGGGAGGCATTGCAGGATCAAGAGAGTTATGTGAGAGCCAGCGCTGTCTCTGCTCTGGCACAGAATCTGACACACAGCTGGCAGCAGGGGGCAGCACCGACACAGGAACAGGTACAAAGGAAATAATAGTAGAACAGCATAAATGACATATAAAACAGATGTCAGTGCATTACTGTTAAAGAGTCCTCCAGGAGATCTGTTATTTGAAAGTTAACCTAATTAATTAACACCTAATTAATCAGTAGTCACAACAAGTGGTACCAGGCACACCTGGATTAATCAGTGGGTCTAAATGAAAGACAGGAAATAAAGGAGTTACCTGATGTTGAGGAAGTTGTGGGGTAGTGCATAGCAGCCATTAGCATTAGTGAATAGAAAAGAATAGAATGTTTTTTGACATTGCTCAGTTAACAAAAATGGTGAGAAACAGTACAGTAATCAGTCAGTCTAATTCATGGGTCGCAAACTCAACTTACCTGTGGGCCACTGGATGTAGAATCTGGATCAGGCTGGGCCACATTAAGTATTCCACAAAACAGGATTTCTTTACTCATAGTTAGTAACATACACTTATTGATGAACTCGCCTTTCCGGCCCTTGCAATCATCTCACTCACATGTAACTTCAACTGCTGGAGATGTGACTAAAACTGGGTGATGGCAGGTATTTTACATCCACTTGGTGTAACTCTGGAATATGTTTCAACAAAGTGACTAATGTTCATCCTTCCTCATGTACTTGACAATTGGTTAGCTTGACGACAAATGCTGCCAACAGCTGTCACTAGTATGGTAGCCCATAAGTGACACAAAATATATGAAATAAAAGTGTGGCAACACTCAGCAAAAAGGTGAATTTGAGAACTATATGTGAACCACAACAACTCTCAACTATGATATCAAGTTAAGAACCACAAAATGTCATCCTTGGGGTTTGATTGATTGATTGATTGATCCTTCGGGCTGCAATTGGCCCCCGGGCCCTGAATTTGGGGCCCTTGGTCTAATTAATTGGTCTGTCTTGGGAATGTTGGAAAAACTGCAAAAGAAAGTTCCTGGATCTGCTCCAGAATTTAAGGTGTTTATGTTAGTTTGTGGCTGTAGATTCCAGATGTCCATTGTTGCAGTGCTGTAAATCTTGAAGGTCCACTCTGTGTTTGTCCTCAGATTGACATCGTGGACAGACTTCTGGGAATTCTCTCAGAAGACTCGGAGGGTTTCGCCAGGAGGGCAGTGGTCAAATTCTTCATCTCCTGGTTTTCTTTACACTCCTCACACACGCCTCTGTCCTCTTCCTCTTCCTCCTCCTCCTCCTCTTCACTTCTGATGACGTCTGTGTGTTCAGTTCTTTCCCTGGGCAGCATTGATCTGGATTGGGAGGTCAAAGTTCACAGTCTGGAATTGGCTGAGCTCCTGATGGATGTGGTACTTTCAGGTCAGCGAGGGTACAGGGAGGACTGCGACACAGACCCCGCCCCAACGCACCCCTATTCTGTTGCTTTGGCCCGGACACGCACACTCCACACACACACTTCTGGTCAAACCAGTGGTGAACAGTCTAATTTGCTGTGTGCACTGGAAAGTCTGATAGAGGTGGGAGTGGTCTCTGTTTTATTGAGCGGTCTGGTCGACTGTGACCGACCCGTAGGACTCAAAGCTTGTCAACTGCTCATAACACTCAGAGAGACAGTTTGCTCTCTGGACGGGACTGTTACTTCTACACTAACCTGTGAACTGCCATGCCGAGGGTGGGGCCAGGAGATCACAAAGATACTGGGACAAATGACGAGGAAGGATCTGAATAGGGCAGATAAGGCTGAGTCTATGGAGTGTGATGAGATGAGCACAGGAGCCGGCAGTGTGTGTGTTAGTGTGTGTAATTTGTTGAGATCTCTGGGTTTAGACGACAGATTGACCGTTCTCAGTCAGAGCAGTGACCACGTCCATAACTCTCCCCTGTCTCTGCTGCAGGACATACTGACCGCCAGTGCCGCTCATACTCCCACAGACTCACAAACCGGACAAGAGGTCATAGTGGACTGTTACTAGACATCAGCCAGGGGTGGATTTACAAAGCACATATTTTCTACAGCTGTTTTTCTAAAGCCAGTGTGTCATACATAACACCTGTGGACCAAAACCAGCCCGCCACTCTGGTCTGTTGGATGAATCTGTGAAATGCAAAAGTAACACTGAAGATATTAACAATCAAGGGTGTCAAAATAATTTAATATCAAAGGCCACATATAAGTCAATTCAAGCTTAAATGGGTTAGAAAGAGTAAATAAAATGCAGTAGTGGAGACAACTTTAAAATTTCACACAATTTCAAATGTTATACATTTTATTGTTATTATAATATATTACAAGGTGTAGCTACATCAGACAGACAGTGACAAAATTATTTCTCTTTTTCTTGTTGAAATGAAAAAAAAACATAAAACTAAATTCTTGACAGTTCTATTGTGTCATGTCCTGGATGTGTTTCATTATCTACTGAAGCATCCAGTTTTAACCTCGACAGAACAGATTTATATATATTATGGTAATATATCCAGTATTGATTAAGTTATAGCGTGATATGTCTATGCTTGACACACATAAACAGTCATAAGTGATGACAATGATTATGAGAATTGTAGAAATCTTCATTCCACATCATTTGGTACCAACCTGAATGTTCTGTGACCCTCTGTTCTTGAGTTATAACCGTTAATGTGATTTTGACCTTTTAGTTAATTTTGACTTTGACCTTTACTCAGATGGATCATTGCATCTGACGTGCATTAGCTATAAATATATGCCCATGTCATTTCATGGTGATATCTCAAGTATTAATTGAGTTATAGCATGATATGTCTCTGTGGACACACAGACTCACAAGGTGATTACAATCTCACCCAACCAATGTTTGGCGAGATTAATGACACCTCCAAAATTTTTCTCATCATTTTAGTGTAAATAATGAAAGGTATCTGAACATCCTGAAATGTGATGAGAACAGTGGCATTTTAAAAACATTCTGCCTGTTTCTGTATATGTTGTGCCTTTGTAGATCCACTGTGACGTGTACCTTGTAATACATGTGTAAATAATAAACTGAGGCATATTATTGTTACAACTTTGCTTATTTTTTTCATGAAATTTCAGGTTATGTTTACATTTTAAAAGGATAGTTGTACAGTAGATATAGACCTTTTTTTATGTAATTAAACTTTTTTCTTCTTTCCTGAATTGAAAAGTGGCTGACACCCCTGGTCTAAAGGCTTTAAACAGACTGTTATAGCCACATTGATTTAATAAACCGTTTATTTTTACCCTGTAGAGTTTTGGTCTGTTTCAGTAAAGCTGTTTTTCATGGAGCCATATTGCTGCCATTGACCTGTGGGATTGAAAAAACAACTTGGCATTGTAGAAAAAGTTGAATTGAAAGATAAAACACAGACCTTAAGTCTCCCATTGCATCTGCCTGGGTCTCCCTGTAAACACAAACTACTTGTTTTTACAAATAATAGTAATGGCATGTTTTAATATGTAAAAAAAAAAAAAAAAAAGACACTTGTAAAACATTTAAAAAAATAAATAAATAATAGGTTTAGTCGGATCATGGGCAGAGTCAGTCTGGATCCAGTCCTGGGTTCACCACAGAAGGACTTGAAGGCAACTGTCCACAGTTTTTAAGATATCTTATGTGTCAGAACTGGATTTTACAGATATACATTTACTCATATACTTGAATAAAAATGTGAACCAAATATTAATTATTCTTGACAACTGATAACATGGCCATACTAACAGCACTACTGAGTGATAGGTGGATGAAAAATAAAAATAATTTACTGTATAAATTTGGAGTAATTGTCCTTAGAAAACCTTAGATTTGACGTTTTATCATCGTTAAAATTTGCATAAATAAGCATTTTAAAAGTGAAATAGTGATCCAAATAATAATTATTCTTGGCAACTGATAACATGGCCATACTAACAGCACCATTGACTGATGTATGGATTAAGAATGAAAATATTTTACTGTATGGATTTGGAGTAATTGTCTTTAGAAAACCTTACATTTGACGTTTTATCATCATTGAAATTTGTATAAATAAGCATTTAAAAGTGAAATAGTGATCCAAATATGAATTATTCTTGGCAACTGATAACATGGCCATACTAACAGCACCATTGTCTAATGTATGGATTAACAATGAAAATATTTTACTGTATGGATTTGGAGTAATTGTCCTTAGAAAACCTTACCTTTGACGTTTTGTCATGGTTAAAATTTGCAGAAATAAGCATTTTAAAAGTGAAATAGTGATCCAAATAATAATTATTCTTGGCAACTGATAACATGGCCATACTAACAGCATCATTGTATAATGTATGGATTAAGAATCAAAATATTTTACTCTATAAATTTGGAGTAATTGTCCTTAGAAAACCTTATTTTTAACGTTTTATCATGGTTAAATTTTGCATAAATAAGCATATTAAAAGTGAAATATTGATCCAAATATTTATTATTCTTGGCAACTAATAACATGGCCATAGTAACAGCACCATTGTCTGATGTATGGATTAAGAATGCAAACATTTTACTGTATAAATTTGGAGTAATTGTCCTTAGAAAACCTTACATTTGACGTTTTATCAACGTTAAAATTTGCATAAATAAGCATTTAAAAGTGAAATAGTGATCCAAATATGAATCATTCTTGGCAACTGATAACATGGCAATACTAACAGCACCATTGACTGATGCATGGATGAAAATTGAAAAGATTTTACTGTATAATTTTGGATTAATTGTCCTCAAAAAACCTTATCTTTGACGTTTTATCATGGTTGAAATGTGCATAAATAAGCCTTTTAAAAGTGAAATAGTGATCCAAATATGAATTATTCTTGGCAACTGATAACATGGCCATACTAACAGCACTATTGACTAATGTATGGATTAAGATATTAAATATTTTACTGTATGAATTTGGAGTAATTGTCCTTAGAAAACCTTATCTTTGACGTTTTATCATGGTTGAAATTTGCATAAATAAGCCTTTTAAAAGTGAAATACTGATCCAAATGTGAATTATTCTTGGCAACTGATACCATGGCCATACTAACAGCACCATCTTCTAATGTATGGATTAAGAATGAAAATATTTTACTGTATGGATTTGGAGTAATTGTCCTTAGAAAACCTTATCTTTGACGTTTTGTCATGGTTGAAATTTGCAGAAATAAGCATTTTAAAAGTGTAATAGTGATCCAAATAATAATTATTCTTGGCAACTGATAACATGGCCATACTAACAGCATCATTGTCTAATGTATGGATTAAGAATCAAAATATTTTACTCTATAAATTTGGAGTAATTGTCCTTAGAAAACCTTAGATTTGACGTTTTATCATGGTTAAATTTTGCATAAATAAGCATGTTAAAAGTGAAATATTGATCCAAATATTTATTATTCTTGGCAACTAATAACATGGCCATAGTAACAGCACCATTGTCTAATGTATGGATTAAGAATGAAAACATTTTACTGTATAAATTTGGAGTAATTGTCCTTAGAAAACCTTAGATTTGACGTTTTATCATGGTTAAATTTTGCAAAAATAAGCATTTTAAAAGTGAAATAGTGATCCAAATATGAATTATTCTTGGCAACTGATAACATGGACATACTAACACCACTACTGTGTTATGTATGGATGAAGAAAGAAAATATTTTAGTGTATAAATCTGGAGTAATTGTCCTTAGAAAACCTTTTCTTTGACGTTTTATCATGGTTAAATTTTGCAAAAATAAGCATTTTAAACGTGAAATAGTGATCCAAATAATAATTATTCTTGGCAACTGATAACATGGCCATACTAACAGCACCATTTTCTAATGTATAGATTAAAAATGAATATATTTTACTGTATGGATTTGGAGTAATTGCCCTTAGAAAACCTTATTTTTGACGTTTTGTCATGGTTGAAATTTGCAGAAATAAGCATTTTAAAAGTGAAATAGTGATCCAAATAATAATTATTCTTGGCAACTGATAACATGGCCATACTAACAGCACTACTGTGTTATGTATGTATGAAAAATGAAAATATTTTAGTGTATAAATTTGGAGTAATTGTCCTTAGAAAACCTTATCTTTGACGTTTTGTCATGGTTGAAATTTGCATAAATAAGCATTTTCAAAGTGAAATAGTGATCCAAATATGAATTATTCTTGGCATCTATAACATGGCCATACTAACAGCACTACTGTGTTATGTATGGATGAAAAATGAAAATAGTTATTCATTCAGCTGCCTTAACAGCAGCTGAATGAATAACGGCTGACTTCTGCCTGAAGGGAAGTGAAGAGCATTTCAGGAAGGAAAGCGAAAACAGGTCAAAAACATGTCTATATTTCAGAGTTCAATAATTTAAAAAAAATTCACAAGGACATGTCTGGGCATGCGTGTTGTAGTCTCCGAACTGGACCTTTATATTTTGTTTGTGTGCCACTCCCCCGCCTCCACCCGTGTGAAGATCCAACCAATAGAATGTTGTGATGTCATCGCAACACAGGTGGGGGCGGGGGAGTGACGGGGAAGAATATGTTAAATTTACCTTTTGTGCATAATCCTTTCGGTCCCTGTGGATAGCAGGCGAACTGCGACCGTGGCAAGTGGGTTTGGAGAGGGGGGTCAATATGTTCCCCTCCCGTCCACAGGGACTTCTTTTTCGTTTTTTTAACTACAGTCTTCATGGAAGAATAGGTAAATATACCTTTTGTGCATAACTTTCCGGTCCTTGTGGACAGCAGATGAACTGCAAACCGTCGCAAGTGGGTTTGGAGTGGAGGGTCGTGAGTTCGCGTCCCGTTCACGGGACTGCTTTTTTTTTTTTTTTAACTACAGTCTTCATGACTGTTGTTAAATAATTACATTTTAGCGCCTTTTTTTAAATCACAGCACCCCATTGTTATTCCTTCTCTCTCCCTTGTTGTTGATCTGACCAATCAAGTGAGCCTTATTCGTGTTCGGCTTTTTAAAAACCAACGTATGTTTGCTACAGACCGTATTTAACGACCGAGAGTAAGTAATGCTCTTAAATGTCATAAATATATATTGTAGATATGTGTAATTATGAATTTTGTTTTAACAATAATAACGGGACTTTGTGATATACAGAACGTATTTTTATTGAAATATGTGGTGGTTTTCGAAGCGGTTAAGTGTCACGAAGCCGGGAGGGAGCGATAACCACGGCAGAGGGAACCTCCGGTGGCCGGTGTGTGCTCGCGTAACAGGGAGGAGAAGCTCCAGCGGCCTGGAATTGTGAACTTTGTGATATGCAGAAAGTGTTTTTATTGAGATATGTGGTGGTTTTCGGTGAAGTTCAGTGTCACGAAGCCTGGAAGGGGGAGCGATAATTACGGCCACTGTATGCTTGTGAAGCCGGGGCGGGGTAGCGTCCGTGGCGGCCATTGTGTGCCATTGTGAACTTTGTGATATGCAGAAAGCGTTTTTATATGAATGACATACTGTACTTAGGGTTGTGTAAATGGGGATCAGTAATGCCTCAGTTTCATATAAGAAGTGTATCAAAACTGGCAATTAGACATTTAATGACATATTCGTATTCGTGATAATTGTAGAGTTGTATGATTGTGTGTGTGAACTGTGAACCTTTTCTCACTAAAGGTTAGTGTGAGTTGACCCACCTTGTTTGTTTTATTTGATCAATATTACTGTATGTTGGGAAACTGAAAAACAGAATAGTATACATCACTACATATTAATAAATGTAATTTTAATGCATACAGTATATAGTATGTCTGGGCAAAAACTCCACAGGTGGGCTGCAGAAAGCCTGAAAGATTTTTAAACTTATAGGATAGGCTGTTGACCTTTTCACTTTAACATTGAATATTAGTGTTTATTAGCTATACTAAGATGGCATCTAACAGGTTTGCTGTCAAAATAATACAAATGTGTTCTTAATAACACATATCATGTAAGTAACTTTAGACAAAAGGAAATATGCTGAGGGCAGGGAGAGGATTTGTTTAATAGTGTGGTGTTGTGTCACAGCCAGTGGAATAGTATTGCTTTAATTGCTATAAGGAAATGACAAAAGCCTCCCAAAGGTGTAGTTTTTGAAAGGGATTTTTTTCTGGAAGGAGAAACTGAGTGTAAATGACAGAGAATCTGTATACAAATTAATACACATGTCTTCTTTTAGCCCCCTGACGTCCTCCCCTGTCGTCCTGGTTTGATCATTAGTGAACTTGTGTCATTATTACGGATCTGCAGTGGGGACTCTTCTTCTTCTTTATCCGTTGGCTGCACTGAGGCTTCGAGGAACATCGCTGGAACTGGGAAGGTTCAGAAATGTGCTCTGGGGGCTCTCGCAGCTCTCAGCAACTGCTCAGGTACAGTAATGCTGTGGATATTTGAGGTTATCTCATTCACTTTTGCTCATTGGAAAATAATGTAATAATTTTGTTATAATTTCAACTTTATGTGTGAGAAATATCACGTATGTATAGTTTCTCATCCATTTTGTTTGTTTTTTTCAGGAGCAAAGGATAGAGTTAATGAGGTGTTCACAGTTCTGATAAATGATCTGGACAATTCTAATTCTGACCCCACTGTAAGATTCTATTCATTTTTATTATTATTGTCATCTGGACATCAATTTATTTATTTTGATCTGTATTAGTTCACTTGACCAGTGGCATCATTTCAGTGAATAATGAAATAAAGGCTGGGTTCCTTGGATAGGACTCATATTTAAAACTACAATGACAGAAAAAAAATATTGGATCACCCTTGTTTTCTTAAATTTCTATTTATTTTTAATGCCTAGTAAAACTATAGGTACAATTTCTGAAGAAATATAATGATAACAACAATACATAGGTCACAAGAGCTAAATTTAAGAGCTGATAAGTATCAATTGTCAATGGTTTTGTTAATAATAACCAAAATTACTTTAGTTTTTACATCAATATCTATGGTTTTTGTACTGACAAAAACAGTACTTTCAGATATGCCATATTTTTTATTTTTTGGACGGTTTTAGTTATATGATGCACATAGGAGTTAGTACTTGATTGCATAACTATTGTTTTTAATGACGGTTGATGGTCTAATAATTTTTCCTGTGATTGAAAGTTCAATCATATTTCAACAGTAACAGTTACTGCTCTGTCATGTGAAGCAAATCCCATTTTGGTAAGAAAGTTATTTTAGGTTTCAGGGTTGATCAACAAGCTTTGCAGACATTAGTTTTTAATTGTGCAGGGATTTTTTTATTTTATTTTAAGTGGATTTTCTCATTTTAAATGTAGTTTTCAAATTGGTCTTAGATTAAATGAGTCTTTAGTTCACACTATCGGCTCATCTTTGACCTGTATTTTTTTATAACAGCATTGGTAGTAAAATCACAAGAAATATGATCTTTTCATTTATGATTTGCTCCACTTCCATAGAGTCTGTGGTACTTAATCAGATACAGAGCTGATCTTTTCTGTGTCAGATAAGAATTTGTGGGACGTTTATGTTACTTAAAGTGGACATTCAACACAATTCTGCACTGGAGAGAGAAACTCACATGAATCCACAACAAAGCACTGACAGGAACCTTTTTAACAGCTTTACTAAAGGGAGTGAGCTGAACACTTCAAACTCCACATGTTTTGTGCAGGTTTATACTGGGATCTGAGACTAGACACATCGAAAAAATAAATACATAACAGGACAGACAGACAAACACAACAAAAATCAGATCAGAGTATTAAATCAGAAATAGTTATCTATAATAAAGCTCTACTTCTCATTAGATTCCAGTCATATCTTGTTACATTGCTCAGTTGTAATAGCTTTACTATTTTTGAAAGGTTTCTGTCTGTTCCTCAGGTTCTGCATAAGACTTATCAGTCTATGGTGAAGTGGACAAGTGTGTGGAGAGACACTATAACAGAACAGCTCAGACAAGGTTTTATTGACATGGATCCTCCTGAAATCACCTGCTGTTTGTGTGTCTGTATGACTGCTTTATAACATGATATTGTGTCCATGCGTTTGGTTAGATCTGCTCATGGTGGTGAAGAAGCATGTTTGTGACATGCGTTGGGAGGTGAGAGACTCCAGTGTGGAGTTCATGGGAGAGCTGGTATATTTGTCTGACACCCTGCTGGATGACTGCAGCACCACTCCTCGACTCAGGGAGGCATTGCAGGATCAAGAGAGTTATGTGAGAGCCAGCGCTGTCTCTGCTCTGGCACAGAATCTGACACACAGCTGGCAGCAGGGGGCAGCACAGACACAGGAACAGGTACAAAGGAAATAATAGTAGAACAGCATAAATGACATATAAAACAGATGTCAGTGCATTACTGTTCAAGAGTCCTCCAGGAGATCTGTTATTTGAAAGTTAACCTAATTAATTAACACCTAATTAATCAGTAGTCACAACAAGTGGTACCAGGCACACCTGGATTAATCAGTGGGTCTAAATGAAAGACAGGAAATAAAGGAGTTACCTGATGTTGAGGAAGTTGTGGGGTAGTGCATAGCAGCCATTAGCATTAGTGAATAGAAAAGAATAGAATGTTTTTTGACATTGCTAAGTTAACAAAAATGGTGAGAAACAGTACAGTAATCAGTCAGTCTAATTCATGGGTCGCAAACTCAACTTACCTGTGGGCCACTGGATGTATGGCAAGCCGTTTTAACATTTAAAAGCTAAGTTTGACTATCCGGAATTAACATTGTAGATATCAAGAATGTGTTTCTGACTAGTCATAATTACATTTTGGATAGTCATAATTGTCATTCAAGATATCTGAAACATAATTTCTCCTAGTCAAAATGATAGATAGAGATATCTGTATTTACATTTTGACTAGTCAAAATGTAAATACAGATATCTGCAATAACGTCACTGAAAACAACATTCAACGCGTCACACATCTTAAATGACAATTGCAGATATCTGTAATTCAGTTTTGACTAGTAAGAATGACAATTAGAGATATCTCAAACATCATTATGACTAGTGAAAATTATTCTGAGTGACGTTGTTGCTCTATAATTACGTAAAGTCCACCACCAAAATAAAAGGGGAAGCGGGTTAATTTTTTTCAGTGAATGCGGAGTCGAGTGGATGGAAGATGGCTTTAGGTATAATTGAAAAAGCCACTAGAAAATGGCATGAAATTGAACGAGCCCTGGCGCAGGGGATTTGTGGGGAACGAGAACGTCGTTCGTTAGAAAACTGCCAAAGAAATATCCAGCTGCCAGCTCCTCCCTTGCCCGGGCAGCAGCGTTAAAAAGCCGGTTGAAAATACCTCCGTTCTCTGGATGCTCCGACATGCTCCTCATGCAACCACCATTAACACTGTGAACATTAACGTGCTCCCATATATACTCCCGCCTAAAGTGGGGGTGTGGGTGGGTGGGGTTCATTTGAATACAGATATCTGCAACGTCATTTCGACTAGTCAAAACTCTAATTCAGGATATCTGTAATTACATTTTCACTAGTCAAAATGAACATTACAGATATCTCCAATTCAAGATATCTCTATGAAGCATTAAGACCCATCTTTCCGGACCCTCCTCTAGTAACTTTTAGAAGAAGTCCTACCTTGCATGACAAACTTGTCCACAGCCACCTGAAACCAGACTTGTCACAAACCAGTTTGCCTATTGGGTGTTTTAAATGTCATCATTGTAATCACTGTCCTAATGTTTTACAAGCCCTTACTTTCCAAGATTCAGTCTCTCTGAAGCAGTATAAGATCAATCATTTTATTAACTGTAAAACAACTTTTGTCATTTATAGGTTGGAATGCCCCAGTTGTAATGTGTTCTACGTAGGTAGAACCAAAAGACGGTTACAAGACAGACTGGCGGAACACAAATACGCAATTCGCACCGGCAATTTAAAATATCCCATGGCAAAACATTACAGTGAACACCACAACAATGATCCAACATCTTTACAGGTTGTTGGTATTGATCACATCCCTTTAACCCTCAGGTTGGGTGATAGACAGAGAGCACTGAATCAGAGAGAGACCTTTTGGATTGACAAACTACAGGCTACAAAATACCCAGGTTTGAATGATGACCTTGATTTTAGTGTTTTCCTCTGATTTTTATTGTAGTTTTTTATTGCAGAGTTTTAATGTATTTTATGGATATTATTTATTTATTTTATAGGTATGACATTTTTACTTTGTTTTTACTTTTTTACTGTGTGTTGTCATTTTCTTCTCATTTACTTGTTTTTAACTTGTGTATTGGTTGTTTTTTAGAGCTTTTATCTAGTTAAAATTTCATTTTTTGGCTTGTTCACTTTTTTAAGGATGACACCTAGTGGAGGTTTTATTTATTACACTGCTTCCTAGACTACACTTTTTTACCAAATTAACATCTCACAACAACTCACATGTACTTGAAGATAGATTCTATTCATTTAAATGTTATTTTGTTTTTACTTTATTTTGTCTTGTTTTTGTTTTTTTTTGCATGTTTGAAAAAAAGTTATGGTAGTGTGTGTGTGCGGGGGGTAAGATTAATGCAGATGATAACATTTATAATGTAATGTAGAGGAGACATCAGGAAGAATAGCAACTGAATTGTCAGTTGCTAATGTGGATCTTAATAAATGAAATGAAATATTCTCACTCTGGTGGTAATTTACATTTATAGCTGGGGCAGATTGACAGAAGCATTGCTGCCTCTCTGACCACCACCAAACATTCATACACCACTGAGTGACACTGTAGACTGGGATTCAAACTACCAACCCTTCGGTTATTGGATGATCTGATCTACTTCCTGGCTGCCAATATGATTGAACACATGATGCATAGTTTAGAAATGATACACTCCTTCATGTAATTGAACTTTTATTTTTGACAAATTCGATGAATATTGAAATATGAAAAACAATGAAATGGGAACAATCACACTGCAGGTCAAATGACGCTCTTCCTGGTTATTTCTGTTGCATCTCATTTAACTGATTTCCCTGGTGGTGTTTTATTTGAGCCTCAGTGTGTTAAGTGTTCAGATGTCGACGTCCACGTGTTCACACACTCACAGACTGAGTCACATGTTTGCTGAGGGACACACACGCCCAGAAAACTTTGCTGATTAACAAATGAGCAGAATGTCAATGAGTGATACACACACACACACACTGAGTGATTATCTCATCCTGTAAGAGCATCATCGTCCCATGCTGCTGTACTCACACAGCTGCATCCCTTCATTCATGAAGTGAAAGTACTTGGACTTTTCAGGATGGAGGCTGTGGCTCTTTTTTCCTTCACAGCATCAGCAGCTGATGAGGTCAGTTTTCAAAAAGGAGATATTGTCAAGGTAAGTGTTTATTATTATTATTTTCTTAAATATCTACAGAGATGATCTGAGAATGTAGACGTACACATGAGAGTAACTGTGCATGTGTGTTATAGGTGACAGATATGGAGGATGATTCGTACTGGTTCACAGCAGAGATCCAGGGGAAACGTGGCTTCGTGCCAGAGAACTACATTTCCCTTCTTCCTCATTCGTAAAAAAATATTTTTTGTATTTATACTTAGTAAGAAAACATGCAAAAGTACTGATATAAATTACACTGGTCTACATAAAAAGGCTAAATCTTATAGACTTTAATAAGATGAAGTGGAAAAAATCATAAAAGTACGGGATATCTAATGTTTTCAATGTGTTTTATATTATTTAATAAAGTAATTCTTTTTTCCTCCAGATATTCACTTTTATTTCCTGCTGGATGTTTCATTTATTTATGAAAAGTGCATTGAATTATGTTTATATATGAAATGCACTATATAAGTAACTTCCCTATGGAAAATGGGTAGACCAGTGGCTTGCAGAACTTGGTCTTAATGTGTCAGATGTTCCAGAAAAATCCTCTGGCATATGTCTGAAATGCCTTTGCTTGGTAGGGAGACACCAGAGTACTCTGGACACTATAAGGGAATGGAAAAAAGAGGAACCAAGTACTGAACAGACGATGGAGACATCAGCTGTGGCACAGACAGACACAACACCACCCAGTCATGGGAAGTCCCACCTGGTGACACTGATTGGCTCCTTCGTTTTTCAGAAAGCCTGAACTACACAATACTCAGATGGTTGTGTGAGCCTAGCGTGTAGGTTGGCAAAATGTAGCCAGATGACATGAGTCAGGTTACCAAATCGAGGCTATGTTTTAAATGAATATAATTGAAAACCTTTAATACAAGATGTTCCCTTAAAATTTTCAATACTTACTATTGCATTTTCTCTACATTGACTGGAGTATAAAGAGTATTTACAGTAACAACAAAGTATTAAAATGACAGAGTGTGTTTGTTAACCCATCAGGGCTTTTCTGTTAAACCACTGAGGAAGATGAAATTGTGTCTGTGTTGATGTTTGTGTCTGTTTTTCTGTATTTGTAGCTGGTTTTCAGGACGCGTGTCCAGACTTGACGCTGAACAGTATCTCCGTTGGCAGGACACAGGGGTTTTCCTGGTCAGAGAGAGTGAATCAGCTCCTGGAGAGTTTTCCCTGTCTGTAAGGTCAGTGAATACACCACATATGAGAAAACATAGACAACATTTATGTGAATGTGAATGTGTATGTATATATATAGGTGTTTAATCAGTTGTAGAAATAGAGGAAAAAAATCATTTAGAAACTTCCACAAAAGTAGTGCATGGTCTTTATGGATTAAAATAAATCCTACATTCAGACTGCTTACCACTGACATGTCTGGGGTTAAAGAGTCTTTAAAGAGTCTTCCTCTACTTATGAGTCTAAGTAGAGTCATAAATAATATAACTGTAACCTTTTCAGTTCTAGGTTTTTTTTGTACTGCTCTTACTTCTGAACAGGTCCGCCATGTGACGATACAGTTTTGTTTACTTTAGTGTATTTTAGGCCTATTTTAGTGTATTTCTGAGGCATTTTAGTGTATTTTAGGTCTATTTTAGTGTATTTTTGGAGCATTTTAGTGTATGTTGGGTCTGTCTTAGTATATTTTTGTAGCATTTTAGTGTATTTTAGGCTTATTTTAGTGTATTTTTGCAGCATTTTAGTGTATTTTAGGCTTATTTTAGTGTATTTTTGTAGCATTTTAGTGTATTTTAGGTGTATTTTAGGTCTATTTTAGGCAGAAGGGTTCCAACAAAGTGGAGGATCAGGGAGCCCTGTGAGAAAGATCCCCAGTGAACATAGATCGTAGTTGGAGTGAGTAGCAAGCATTTCTAATGTTTACTTCACATCCTCCACATGTCTCTTGAGTGTGTGCCAGTGTAAGACAGGGAAAGGCTCGACTATTTCTATTCTACATGAACCCATTGCACTAAAAATACCTCGACCTCACACACAGAAAAGACTGTGTGCATGAGGGAAAAAAGAGGAGGAATTTGGGTCATCGGAGTGACGTGGGACACATTTAATCATTGAGGGTAAGTTAAATGTGTTCAATAATTGGGATGTTATGCAAGACACAAAGACTTTAATTAAACACTGGCACATTATGCAAGAGACAACACAAATATACAAGCACGTATTGTTCTGCAGGTTAACGGTACAACATCTGTCTGCCTCTGAGGGATCACAGTCGACATTATAAGTAAAGTGGATTATTTATGTACTCATCCACTCAGAGACATACTCTGAACAACCACCAGGGGCTAGTACTGCTCAAACTCCTCCTGTGTGGAAGCAGCAGCATAGACATGTTCTGCCAAACTAGTATCTGCTAGTAACAAAGCTTGTTCAAACATGATAGTAGATGATGTAACAACATGAACATTTTTCACTTAAATATATAATGCCACAACTCACCTAGTTTCCTGTTTTTCTTTAGGTTATAATTTCCACTCACAGCTGCAGCCTTGCATTTGCACATTGAACTTTGCATGTTTTAAGTCAGTTAATGGCTTGAATCTTTCCTGCAGTGTTAGGCTTGCAGAATCCCTTAACCCATAAACACACACACATCCATCATCCAGACGACCTGAAAGCATCTAACATGTTTCATTCCTATTGATCCACTAATTCTAGCGATACATGTAAATAATTAGTACAAAATACAGTTTGTCATCTTTTCATGTTCAGCAGATATGACCCATTTGGATGTTCAAAGGCTCCATAGTGAAGGTGGAAACACTATCATCTTCTACAACATTCATTCACCAGTAAATCCCATGGACCAATGACAGTGGTTTACGAGGCTTGTTTTTGTTCTCAATTCCTTTGCCGAAAAGGTGTCTTCTTCACTTTTCTCTGTTTTGACATAATAAATATAATAGTTTACTCTAAACATTAATGAATATCTACAGAAAGTTAAACATAAGAAAATACCTGATTTTCACTGAAAAATGCAAACTGCAGAGGGGAATAATTTTACAATAAATTGTGATAAATCACTTAAGAAAGATCAAATAGAGACAATCATTAATGTAGGAAATGGCACAAAAGTAGTATTGGGCCTTTATGGGCTAATGTAGAAAAGATGGACAACATTCATGTGTTAAATGATACTTAAATATACTAATGATATTAATCAACTCAAACCACTGTTTTTGTTTTTATTGTTTTAGTTTTTTTCTTTATTTTTTTGTCATTCCTTTACATTGTCTGTTAATTAAAAAAAACAAGCCGTTTGATGACTTATTGTCTATTGCTGTCGAGAAATATATTCTGGAGAAAAAAGACGAAAAGCACCAAAGTTGATTGGACTCAACAGAACATAAATGTCAAGGCAGAGAATAAGGTGTCATCCAGCAGTGTAAAGCTTAATTAAATATAAGGCTATCTATTTGTTTATTTAGATATTGTTATAAATACTTTTACAAATGAATTATCTCAGTGCCTCAATGTCTTCTCCATCTCACCAAACCCTGTGTCTTTTTCAAATGTTTCCCTTTTTTGCCAATTCTAATACATAAAAATAAAGACTTTATTTAGTCTTTTCTGTTGCTGTACTAAGATGCATGGGTTTGATGGGAGGTATTTAGTTGGTATCATCTGTAAACTCACCACTAGATGTCACTAAATTTGACACATTGAACCAGAAACCAGAGATTGCCTGAGGGTTCAGATGTAGTTTCACAGATGTGCTCTGAACTGAGGACAGTTTTATGGTTGAAGTGACAGCTTTTCACAAATCAAAACCAACTATGGATCTTTTTTTAACAGCTCAACTCAGAGTTCCTTTCATTTTTTTCTTCTAGTCTTTCATGCTTTCAGATTTTTTTTTAGTTATTTTGTTTACTTAACTCAAACCTTGAAATAAAAAGAATAAAAACTACACCAATAATAGAATAAAATCAAGAAGCCAATTACATATGTAGTCATTAATAGTCATTAATCACAGAGAAATTAAAGAAATACAATAAATAATAAACTCATAAACACAGTTTGAGAAGAAACAGAAAGAAATAAAAGCTTATCTAGTCTTACCTCTTTCTATTCCTATTTTCAGCATCAGATTCATAACCAAATATATTTCCCTCATCCGCTATTTATCACATTAAAGTATAGAACAAAGAATAATTATAGTTATAACACCTTTATAATGGTTGTATATTCATTGTGCAACCATTCTGCCAGAAATAAACATAAACAAATAGAGATACAGATTACATAAACCCTAAACTACAAATAAAGCATCACCCATTACACAAACCAAAACATGAAACTGGACTCATTACTAAGTTCAGATTTGGAATTGCAGTGTTTTTGCTGAATATTTGGCTGAATTGAACTTGTTTTTATCCAGAATTTTAAAAGATGAAGCTTCAAAAAAAATTTTATTTAAGTTATTTCTCTCAACATCTCTTATTTCTCTGCTAAGTTTAGTTCTGCTGATCTATATTTCCTGATACAGTTGGTTTTGGATTATATGTTTAAAAGCAACTTGACTTCCTCTCACAGCTGATTGACGTGCTATTGACATGCATGTGTATTAGTGTTGACACCTGGAGGTACAGCTTCTCATGCAGAGGTATGCATACAGCTTATTAGAATTCCAAAACTGCCTGTTTGAGGAATGGAGATGAAGAGAGCTAACAGCAGAAGGTATGAGGTCATGAAGGAGCACAAATACCTCTTTTTTAATCATCTTCTCAGTGTGCCATGTTTGTTTGTTTTTGCAGTTATGGTGACAGAGTGGAGCATTTCCGAGTTCTTGAGGGGGGCGGTCAGTACTGCATCTGGGACGAGCCCTTCCGCTCCCTGAACCGCCTGGTGGATTTCTACCGAACCCACAGCATCGCAGTGGAGAAGGTGGTCTTCCTCAGAGACAGTTCTTCAGACACATCCTCCCCTGGTCGGAACCCGTATCCCAACCCTTATAAAAGCAGTCTGTCCTCAGCCAAGAACAGGAAAGCCTCCCCACGTCCACTTGAACCAGTTTTGGAGGTTTGATCAGTCATTCGTTTTTATACAGAGGTTCGTTCATGCTAAAAGCTAAAAAAAAAACCAAAAGGGATAATTTATAACTGTTTTGTCATTCACTAACAAAATGGTTTGGTTTGGAAGTACAAAACAAACTGTTACGATATGGCATGTTACAAGTAAAATATATATAGATTAAACCCCACGAAAACAATTTAGCTCTTAATGGACATATATAGGTTTGACCTTTCAAGATCACTAAAGGTCAAAGCTCATGATGCCATGTTGGAGCCTACATTTAGTTTTCTATCTGTCAGCAATACTAACTAAGTACTTATCACCACTCTTTTTGGAATTGTAGTAATTTATATTCATTTGACTTTGATTTTGGACTTTCAAGATCACTCAAGGTCAAAGTTCATGATGCCATTTTGAAGCCTATACAAGGTTTCCTATCTGTCAGTAATAGTAGCTAAGTCTCTATTTCCATTAATTTTTCCGTTATATTCTTGTCTCGTCTCATCATCTGAACCTGCTTTATCCTCACTAGGGTCACTGGGGGTCACTGGGGGCCTAATCCAGCTACAATGGGTGAAGGCGGGGTACACCCTGTATGAGTCACCAGTTCATCTCAGGGCTGAACATATATAGACAAAAAATCACTCTCACATTCATACCTATGGACAATTTAGATTAACCAATTAACCTATTAGTGCATGTGTTTGCATGTTGGGAGAAAACTGGAGTACCCAGAGAAAACCCACGCAGACACGGGGAGAACATGCAAACTCCACACAGAAAGGTCTGGTGTGGGATTTTTCCATTAAACAAAATTTTTTAGTTCCTGACCCAGTGACCCGTCAACAATAAATCAAAATCTATGAATCTATGAATAGTTCAAAAATTAAATCCAAAATTACATTTTGACGTTTATTGTGACCTTTGACCTTTGAATTTGTTCTTCAACTCCCACTGTTGATGTGCAAATGCACATCAACAGTGGGAGTAAAAAATAAGCTACATGCAAAACTGAGTATACAGGAATGAAAATTAAATTCCTCATTTGCTCTATGTCTGATCATTGTGAAAACACATTTTGTTGAACTTGACCTTTGACCTTCATCAAAAATGAAACGGGATCTATTCTGGACCAACTCATACCTTTCCTGAAAATTGCATGAAAATCAGTCCAGTAGTTTTTGCGTAAAGACAGATAGACAGACAGACAGACAGACAGACAGACAGACAGACAGGCATATAAATTAAAAACAATACCCTTGCCTCCCTTTCGGTGGGTGGGGTAGTTATTTGACTCTTAACACATTCCTGCTAAATTTATGCTGAACATTTTCACACTTATGTTTTGAGTGTTTCACCTTCACAACAACAGGTGGTGCTATGGAGTTAAGATTCACTGCTGATGTGGTTTTGCATGTCCAGTTCTACAGAGTGCTAAAGTTCTACACCTTTAGAAAAAATATTAACATTGGTCAATAAATAGAAAACAAATAATTATTTGATTCCAATTGAACTGTGCCATTATTTACACATATGATGTTTGTCAATTTAAAAGATGATTTTATGAACCATCAAAGTCACAGTCTGGTGAAAAGATAAAAAGATAAAAAGTAAAGTAATGTAGTTTTGTGTCAAACAGCTCAATGGATCCCATTTCTTGTTACACATGATAGTTATCACTAACACAACTAGTGGTACCAGGCAAAACTAACGCGGCCCTTTGCAAATGTTTTATCTCATTTGCCCAATTTCAGAGACATTTTGGTGACCATGACCTTTGATCTACAGCGCTCAAAATTACCTTTCTGGTGTCATCACTCAGAAATAGGTTTGAAAATGGACCTGTGGAGTTGAATTGATGAAGAATTCATACCCACTTATAGTATTTATAGTTTATGTAGACCACAAGGAAATGCTTTTTTTAAATGGATAATTCCATTTAAAAAAAGAAAAGTAAACTATAACTCCGTAAAAGAAACAGAACCTGACAACCACACAAATTTAACTTGTTTATTTATACATTTGGCAGGTGCTTTTATCCAAAACGATTTACAGCTTACAAAAGCAAACAGGCTGTCTCTGTCTTGTTATTGATTCCTGACAGAACATGCTCTGGAGACACTTTTCACATAGAAAAGCAAAATGAAAATGGTAACAGGCAGGAAGGGAGGAGACTGTCTAGTGGAAAGGTTATACCAACAGAGTACATCCTGTGATCTACATCATGCAGAGCTCTGTCAACATCACACCTGATATATTAGGGTAATATTTAAGCTTTACACTGTTCAATGACGCCTCATCCTCTGCCTTGACATTTATGTTCTGTTAAGTGAAATCAACCATGGTGCTGTGCTTATGGAGAGCAACAGACAATAAGTCATCAAATAGCTGCTTTCTTGTTTTTAAATTAACAGACAAAGCAAAGGAATGACAAAAAAAACAATCTAAAGAAAAAAATTGTTTAACAAAGTGCAAAAACAAATAAAAAAACAATAAGTTAACCTTTTGAGGCATGACTTATGGCAACCATAGTCAAGATGTGTTTTTATTCCTCTTTAGATATGAAAAGCTGATTTAAATCTTTTTAATGGAGTTACAAATATGTCCACTGATCTGGAAAACATGTGTTTAAGCTTTGAAGCAAAGAAATGAATTGTGAAATAAAAGATTTTAAAGCAGTTTTTGTTTATGAAGACTGTTAATTACAGTCTAACAACAACAAACAATTGATTTATACATAAACATATCAGGTATTAAGAACAGCCAAGTTACAGTGATGATATGAACTGACTGATACGGAACTAAAACAACAAAAGCCATGAATATACAAGAGAACAACTGTAGAATAACTATCCACTGGAGTGAGCAGTATGCATCAAAGGGTTAAACCAAATGACATCCACCCATCCCACCCTGGCCCAGATGAAAATCACATTAATTTGACAGACAGACAGACAGACAGACAGACAGACAGACAGATAGATAGATAGATAGATAGATAGATAGATAGATAGATAGATAGATAGATAGATAGATAGATAGATAGATAGATAGATAGATAGATAGATAGATAGATTTTTATTTGTAAACCAAAGTTGTATGAGTAATGGAAGGAAACTTTCAGCATATATTTATTATTCAGCATATTATTTGTTATTATTATTTATTTTTGTGTGACTATGTCGTGGTGTTTTTTGTGTAGAAACCCCGTCTGGCCCACGCCCTCTGTGACTACACTCCCCCTCAGCGCACTTACCTCCACTTCCTGCGTGGAGACATTATCGACCTGCTGGACTGCTCCACACCGCTGACCTGGAGAGGACGCTGCCGTGGACGGGTGGGAATCTTTCCAGCAGAGTACGTCCAGCCGCTGTATCACTGACACCATATCAATCTAAAAACCTTCGTGACCACGGCTGCATCAGGCTGTGGTGACTGAACAATCATCAGTTGACTAAAAAGTTAAGACTTAAAGTGACTTATCAAGAAAAAGCGGCAAACACTAATTTCTTCCAGTTTCTTAAAATGAAAATTTTGCTATTAAATACAAATATCTTTGGATTATTTATTTATTTACTTATAGGTGCCATTAATTAAACTGTACAACTGATGAAAAAATGTAAAACTCCTCTTTCTAGCTGAGCTTTGTTGTGTTTCGTTGCACCAGCTTGCACTGATAACACTGGGGAACAATTTGAAAAATAAGTACAATTTTTATGCTGATTAAAACTAAAATTGCCATGCTGATTCCAAAATTGCAGTCATTTTTTTTTCTAGCATGCCAAGTTTTTCTTCAGTTAACTCTCCAGATAAACAAAATTCAACTGATTATACTGGTCAGCAAGTAAAATGAGTCCAGAACAAAACTAATGAAATGTTACCACATGTGTGTGACTGATAAAAAACAAAAACAAAACTCAAGTCTTAAATGCTGGTTGGCTCAAGTTTCCAAGATAAGTCTGGGATCACAATGTGAAATTCTAAGAATGAACAAGTGAATAGGTTTTAGTCCAAAGGAATATTGGTCTCAGATCTACTTTAAAACTCTCTGCACATTATGATCCATTCATTTTACAGGTTCTTTCTAGTGGAATATTTACAAATCCATTGTATACATGTACATAAACCACCATATATGTGGAATAACACACCATCATATATATTAAAAACATGAACTAACCAGCACTAAAGTCATTTGTTTTTTGATTCACCTTATTAAAGTTTGTAAGATTGAACACATTTAATGTCTGAAACAGATACTTTATTTAAAAAAAATGTAGAACCGCTGTAGTAAGACTTACCAGCTGATTAGGATTGGACAGCTACATGGTAACTTGTTTGTGTAATCACAATTGAGACAGTGCAGTGAGAGGTGTGTGTGCAGCTCCCAATAGGTCAGTAGAATTACAGTAGTCATGTCCTTTGTAAAAACATAATAGTGTTAAACAAACCTTGCAGTCATGCCTGTTTCTTTCATATTTCATCAGTATTTGAAAAGTATAATAAAACATGCACATAGCTGTTACGTACAATATTTTGCATGTTTTAAGAAAATGGGGATCCTATAGTTGAAAAAGTTGACATGATAGAGAAAAACAGATGAGTTTTGGATTCTGCACTAAAAATGAGTTACAGTAAAAACAGCTGTCAGACCTAATTCAACAAAAATTGTGTTCCCCAGTTTAATATGTCAAATATGTTTTTTTCCACTTGTGTATCCTCCTACCTCTACTTAAATGTAAGTCAAGTGTGCCCATACCAAATAAAGACCGGTATTATCTAGAAATGATTGTTTATTTTCAGTATAAACACATGCAGGTTTGACGATGTATCTTTACATTGATTTGAGAAATTATAATGAAGAAAAACATTTCATGGACAAGATGCTGATATATTGTGTCTCACTGAATGAAAATATGCTTGTTACTTGACAACTTAACCCCTTTAATTGCTGAGGTCAAGGGATTTAACATCCAAATGCCAGAAGAAATGCATAAAATCCCTGATTTTCACTCATAAAAAAAATACAAGTGACAGCTGAACATAAGGATAAAGAATGATTGGCTACAAATAAAGCTTTCCTCAGTTTGTACAATTGAAAAGTAGAAGCAACACCTAAAACAAAGCTTTAAATAATTTTGAGCATGAAAAGTAAGTTAAATCACAAACACGACACATAAATCTACTGTGTAAATTGGAAAAACTATAAAATGTAATGTTATGTAATGATAGCTACAGATTGCATTGTTTGTAAAACGACCTGCATATTTATGTTGGGTTATGACATAAGCTGATTTTACATCATGTCAATTGTTATTTTGTGGAAGGTATCCATTAGGGAATGTTAAAGTAAAACTTTTAAGAAATATTTTCACTAATTTGTGATTCACAACAGCAGGCAGAAATATGACAAAAGTATCTGTTTATACACCCACTATTGAGTTCCTGTTCAGACATTATATGGATGAAATTATGATAGTAATGCCTATTTTATGTAAAGTCTGTTGTCAGGACCCCCTGATCTGAGATCAAGACTGAATCAAATACCAAATGTGTGCATTTACATTACAATTCGACAGTGTTATGGTAAGGATTTGGTAATATGTAGGTAATTATAAGGTCATTATAACATGGATCTACTACATTAACCACATAATTTCACCTATCATTCAATGCCATGTTTAGTTTTTGAGTCTTCATATCTGGTTTAATGTGACTATACACTGAAATTAATTAAAACACATTGTATTGTACTTTGCAGTCTGATTCATCCTTATTAAGGAGAAACTACCACAAATGTATCCAGGTCCACACCAACACATCAAACAAAAGGCAGTTTGGAGAATAAGGGAAGATTATTTTCAGCATTATACAGTCATAACTCAATTTACGAAAGACCCAGCTAACGAATAATCCATGTTACGGTAAACCTTACGTAAATTTTTCGTCTTTGAATACGAAAGAAAATTAACGAAACATAACCAAAACCCCCAAGACGTAAATGCATATGTAATGTACATAAATACGCATTGTACGTACATTACGTAGAATCCCATTGGTTATGATGGACTCACCCATGATGCTTTTTGTGAGCCTTTGACCCTCATTCATCACAGAGTTCTAACAATCATAAAGGACAGAGTTACTGCTGTTTTGTGAGTTTTTCCAAGTGTGCTCATTGAAACTTTATGTACGTATTCATCATTCATCATGAACCCGACGAAAGTGATTCCTGGTGCGAATGAAAAGAAGAAGCGAACTGCGTTATCAATGGAAGTGAAACAGGATGATAAAAGTGGACGACTTGGAAAATCGAGCCTGCAGTTCTAATCTTGGCCTGGTCGGTCTCCCAGAGAAGGTAGAAGGGTCTGATATATGTGTCTTTCTGGAAAAGTGGATCCCTGAAGTGATTGGTGTATATAATTATTATAATTTTCCAAGGCCTGTACTTATTGAGAGGGCGCACAGAATCGGTGGAGCTGGTGTTAATAATGCTGAGGCGGGGAGGTGTTCAAGTGTGCGTCCCAGAGTGGTAATAATACAATTCCTAAAGTACGCGGATAAGTCCTGGGTATGTGCAGGGATTTTTTTTTCATATTATAAGAGTAGTGATCATCTTTAGGGTGGTTAAACTCTGAGAGGACGTTAGGTTTTCAATATCTAGGTGAATCAATTATAGACGCTTTCCACAGCAACGAAATAATGAGTAATGATAAATCCTTGAGTTTTCCTCGTCTCACTCATCATTGCGAACTCTACACTAAAGCTGTGATCAGCCACAAGTTAGAACTGAATTAGGGAAATTATCTTTTAGCTTTGCCCCGCCCCCTCTGCCTGGAATACATTTCAAGTGGAGCTGAAAATTTCAAGGTTTTCATTCCTTCTTACAGTGAGAGTCAACTAGACAGTGCCTATTTTTAAATTACTGTGACCTAACTACATTTTTGCACTTTATTAAAAAAACATTTTCACTTTTTTATTACATTAGCCTGTCAGTTAGTATGTTTTAATTTATTGTTAGTATCTGTCTGTAAAACTTGTTTTCCTTCATGGTGTGTGTTGCTAATCTCTTGGACAGGTCACTATTGTAAAAGAGATCTCTGCCTCAGTGGGATTTCATCTAGTTAAATAAAGGTCGAATATAAAAAAAAAAAAATCCGCAATGAATTAGATGTAGTTCCGTTTTATTTAGGCAGTTATGGTGTTGAGTGATTTTGAAATAAAATTCAGTCCAGTTTGTTCCTGACTGAGAAATAAACATCTGAGAAAACTCTAAAATAGTGGCCTTAATACCAAGATGAATTCCAATTATTCACTTTATGATATCAACAGCTACAAAATATGAATAATGCTATAATGAGCTATAATAAACTAAAACACCCCAGAACGCAATGGGACTAACATAATTTGATCCTTATATAATGCCTGAAAATACAATAAAAGGGTGGTGTATGTTTGGCAGTGCAAATTTTGGCACAAATTGGCTATTACGTACACCCGTAGCACCACCTGCTGTTGTGGAGGCACAATGAATGAGCATAAACATGGTGCAGTGATTGGGAAAAAAATAGTCATGTCTTTTTCTTTTGTCTCTAAAATATATATATATACATATATATGAAACATGTACTTTGTGTGTATTTGTTAAAGGTCTATGCTTGTGGTTGCTAAAGAAAAAAGGGATTGTTTATTGTATTTTCTATTTGTTTATAACCATAAAAAAAAAACTAATTATTGCTGAGTTTTGGCAAAAAATTTACTCCCGTCTTTATTGTCCATGTGAAGGATTTGGTAAATTCCTGTCTCTCTTTGTGAAGGTAATCTGAGGTGGAATCTGAGCAAAGATGATCCCAGTTTGTTTCCTCACCCTCGTACATGTAGATAAGTCTTCTAGCAGAGTTTCTAGTTCATGGTGACTGGCTGCGGTTCAGCAGGACGGGTGAGGCAGGATGTTGACTCTGATCCCTCCACTCAGGCAAAGTACGCATAGAGAAAAATGTTAATGCTGACCAGCAGGAGTGCATTAACACAGCAGAACCTAGACCAGAACACACTCTCTCTAACACTGGGAATCCTGGGAGCTGGAGTCTCCTCTGAGTGTCTCACTGCTGAGATACATAAGCCCACCCCCTGACCACATGTGATCCGCCTCCCTGGATCAGAGCCTGGAACAACACACACAGAAGACACACAGGAAATGTGTGGGTCACATGACTGCAGCTGGTTTAATTCCATATGGCTCAAATATTCAGGCTCTTACCCTGGGAGCTACGGTGGCTGACAGAGGACACTTTCTGTAGAGGGATTTCTCTTTGTGGCACTTCAGTCAGAGTCCACCAGGTCAAATTACACACCTGAGACAAAGAGATAAAAATGCACCAAAGGAACTAGTTCATGTTCAGCAAAAATATGATATGTTTTCATTTTGTCAGTCATGAATTTAAGTGTATGTTGAAAAAACTTGACTAAACTCTACAGACTAAATACAGTGGTGGAAAAATGTTTTCAGACGCCCCATGCATTTGTGAAATATTATATTAAGATCCACCCTAAACCTGTCTTTTCTGAGTGCTTTTCTAGTTTAATTATATTTTCTTTTCTTTTTTTAACAATAAACACACAAAAAAAAATTGCATTTGATTATGTTTGTCTGATGCAGCCACATATATTTGAAATGTAAAAAAGATTTTTCAACAAAACTGTCATGATAATATGTCAGATTGTGTCATTTTTTTAAGGGTGTCCAAAAACGTTTTTTTTCTACCACACTATTAACCTATAAAGGCTCAAATATTCAATGGCAACCAATAGCAGCCACTGATGTTAAATATTTAAGGTCTGTTGATCCACTAATCCTATGAATAGATTGAAATAGTAGGTGTGAAATGCAGTTCATTGTATTTTCAGGGTCATCAGATACTGTATGACACATTTGGACATTCAGATGTTATATAGTTACTGTACCATCATCTTCTACATTGATTCAATAGTAAAAATAATTCATTTAGATTAATGACAATGGATGGACACAATGGGTTTATGTTCAGTTAATGATATATTTTACTGGAAAAGTCACCTTTATTCACTTTTCTTTATTTCAGATATTATGACAATTACCTTTATTCTAAGCGTTTCTGAACATCTACATGATCAGTGCATTAAATATGGGAAAATACTTTAAGATTTTATTGAAAAAATGCAAAACATTATAATATTAATATTATAATTAATGGTGATAAATGACTTAAGAAAAGTTCAATAGAGAGAAAAAAATATTTGGGAACTGACAGAAAAGTAACACTGGGTCTTTATGTGTAAATTCATCATTTGTAGTCACAGAAAAAGGCTAGAATGTGAAAATACACACTTTCATGAAACACATGGTAAATGTGACTGTTGTAACATTAGCCATAGGATATGATTCACATAATTTTCATAGTCATCAGACCATTCAGTGACCCCTCATTCCCTGTAAATGGAGCATCATCATCCTGAGAAAAACTTCCACTCATTTAATTCTAAAGGGATTCATTATTCTGATGCACAGGAAAAGAGCCTTTTATAATTATCCACTGGTCGAGTACTTCATCTGTATTCTTTTCTTCCACTAGTCTGCCATTTTTTAGCTGAAAACTGCAGACTTTATCATTTTATTATTATTAGTAGTAGTAGTAGCAATAACAATAATAATAATAATATCAATAATTTTTATATAGTGCTTTTCTAAATACTCAAAGACACTTTACATTAAGGTGGTGCAGTGGTTAGCACTTGTGCCTCACAGCAAAAAGGACCCTGGTTTGTTTCCCACACCAAACCTTTCTGTGTGGAGTTTACATGTTCTCCTGGTGTCTGTGTGGGTTTTCTCCAGGTACCCTAGTGTCCTCCCACCATCCAAACACATGCACTGATAGGTTAATTAGTTAATCTAAATCACCCATAGGTGTGAATGTGAGAGTGATTTTTTGTCTATATATGTTCAGCCCTGAGATAAGCTGGAGACTCATACAGGGTGTACCCGACCATCACCCATTGTAGCTGGATTAGGCCCCCAGTGACCCTAGTGAGGATGATGAGATGAGAGACTTTACATTAAGCAGCCTGGGAGCAAACAAAAAACAAATCCTCAAGTAAAAGGTAGAGCCCGGTACTGCCTGAACTAGGCAGTCAGTTGTAGGATGATCTGAAGAGCTGGGTTTTCAGTTGCCCTTTAATGAAGATTTGACAGTTTTGCTTGGTTCTCTGTCATGTTTTGTTTTTCAGTGTTTTTTCTTTTTGAAATCCAGAGCTCACTTCATTACATTCAAACATTCCACCAAAACAAGTTCTCCCTTACACTCTGAACAAAGGCACCGTCACTGTATCACTGGCTTAGTGCCACCCAGGACGACTTTGAACGGTTTTCAGAAACAAAAACCTGAGCCTTTCCTCCATTTCTAGAATGTCTCCAATGTTGGCAGCATAGTAACAACGTCTGACACTTGAGATTTATCAGAAAACCTTTTTTTTTTTAAATTTAGTTTAGAGGCTGTGATGTAAGTCTGCTGTGACACGCCGGGAGATCTTTAAATAAACATTAACTTTATCCTTTTATGGGTGCATAAGACTATTTGTGAGACTTAACTTAAGATTGTGGGTCTTTTGGATTTAGACCAACATGGCCTTTTGATATCACGTAGTCGGGTCAAAGGTCAGTTAATCAGCTCACAGTTGTACAGCTGCCAGTTCTATTTTATTTCCAGTTGATAACACTACAGGTACATGAACAATCAAACCACTCTATTGCTATTTACTGTATCTATGTGGACACACCTGTTCATGGTTGGGTGGTGGTGTGAGCAGTGACACAATGGCTACAACGATAGCAGTGAGGCCACAGAGCAGGATGGCGAAGTGCAGATAGTGGACACTCCGCAGCACTGCCGGTGCAGAGTCCACAACACCGCATCTGGGTAGGGGGAAGGCGAACTCCAGCACCATCCTACAGACCCCCACCACTAATCCAACCATTAGGCCCCAGAATGCACCCTGTGAAGACATAAAAACACACCAATGTACAAACACATCACAGTACATTCCTAAGATCGAGGTCCTGCTCCGGGTCACAGATGGGTGTGTTCAGTAAAAACACTCTCACTTTTCCCAACATGAGAATCTGTCATTGTCATGTCACTCCTCAGTTAAGTACATACACGTGAAATGGCACAAATACCTCTGTCTGCTTCTTTGTTCAAGGAATGTGACCTGTGCAGTTTAACTCAGTCACGTTACAAAATACTCAACATATATATATATATATATATATACGTACATCTTTGTACTATACTTAACAGTCTTCTTACCTTTAAAGTCCTGGTTATTACTCTCTTCACTTCAAAACAATTATCTCTGAATGACTTGGAATGTTTTCTTTTTTTTTTTTTCTATTACTCAATCAGAACATGAGCTAAAACAACATTACCAGTTAGCATTTTTGTACAAATGCCAACAATTGCAGAACAATCTGTTTTTCAGTTTCATGTTTACACTCAAACATTTTTCAAACTTCACACTTCTTTTTAGGGATCATATTTATTTTTTGTCAAAATGAGACAGAAAGAAAAAGGCTTCGACTGCATGTGCTGATGTTAATGACACGAATGACAAGTTAAATACTTGTTTGATAAGTTATGCATGACGTTGGTTCAAAGAATAGACTTGTATTTTACAGTCAATAGGTTTGTTTATTGTCTGCTGAGTCTGCTGTGCCAGACTCAGTCAGATGACACATCCAGTGTTGTCACATCTGCCCTTTGACCCCATGAGTCAATACCTTTCGAACTGTTAAAGCAAGACGCATACTGTAATCATATGAACAAATAACATTTTTGTGGTACAGATCATTCTGTGCAGCTGATCTTTCAAGTTAACTTCCTCTAACTCTACAGAAAATATGTATGAGTGCGACTTTTCTCAACCACAGTTAGAGCAGCACTTATAAGTAAATCACCTCATTGAAAACTTACATAAAAGAAGAACAAAAATAAATGGGGAGAATGAAACTCCTTTTACCGAAACAGTAATTATGTGAGTTAGTGGTTTACTGGAGCTTCAATCACTTATTTCATTTGCTAGTTTGAAATGGAACTAATTTCAACTGTTTAAATGAATGTCATACAATAACTAATAATAACTAACAATAACTAACTTATCAATACAGAAGTAAATCAGCAACTCTGCTGATCTGTGAGTTTAAAAAAATACTGTTTTATCAAAGGGGGTCTTGAAGAAAGAACTATTGTTTTGTCGGAAAAGGATGTCTATCATATATAGATATAACTTTCTGTATTGTCATAGCTAGAAGGATGATCATGTTAAAATGGAAGGAACAGCTGCCACCTGTGTATGGTCAGTGGGTGAAAAAGACCATGTACTACTGGGAAAAGATTGGCTATACTGTTAAAGGGTCAGGTCAGAAGTTATCTGATGTCTGTCAACATTTCTTAGCTCACTTTGAAACTATAAACACTGATTAAATTTTACATTTTAGAAGTATATGTACATATGCATATGTATTTGTATGTGTATGTATGGTTTTTCTTTGATATTTCTGGCAGGTTTTTTTTGTTCTCTTTGTAATGTTTGTGGGTATGTGTGTGTGTGTGTGTGTGTGTGAGAGAGAGAGAGTGAGTGTGGGGGGGTACCTCTATAGCAACTATAATTGTATTTATACTTTTCAATATCTTGATAAAAACATCTTAATCAAAAAAAGAAAAGAATGTCTGTACCAGGGTGAAGTAATGAAAATATTCTAAATAAAGCATACACTGAAACTGATACAGTGCTTAGCTTTTACTTCTCCAAACTAGGGCAGGTCTGACTATCATCTACTCCACATAATACACTGACTATTGATAGTACCCTGCATAACTCTGCTTTAAATGTCCAAGTGAACAAATTCTTCAAGATGTCCGAGTTCAAACATCCCTTAGGGAAAAACATTCACATGTACTGTAAGTAATTTGCACATCAATAAAACTTTTGTCCTTAAATTTAGTTCACTTAAGCCAGACAAATGGACATTGTTCCTTAGAAATCCCTAAATCAGTGTTTTACGAGGTTACGGGCAAGTTTTTATAACATCTGGTAAATTCACAGTAAACACAGAAAAAGGTATGATTAAAATAAAAGAGCAAGGAAAACAATCCCTGCATTGTGGAAAACCTGAGCAAATCCTCTTCATTTAAGTACTTCTACAGAAAACCAGTAGACAGCTGACACACCTAGACCTTGCTCTAATAAAACAGGGATTCAATCTTGCAGTATTTACTTGCAGTCATGTTTCAACTCATATATTATCTTTAGGCAAACACTAAAACTCTGACTTATTATTTTTTCTGTCTCACTGTGTAATCTTTCCCCCCCATAATCACCTCTTATTCTACTTCTTATCTGATAAAGAATAACTGCTACTTTCTGCAAAGTGAAAGTGCAGTGAGTCCAAACTGTTTCGCACAGGAACTGAGAAACAATGCACTCATAAAATGGGTGAGAAACCCATGCAAACATTAATGGTTGCACACACATATGTGGAGGCACAACAAGCAGTCAGTCTGCACTCAGATGGGTCCCATGTGAGGCTAATAAAACACTACACCCATACGGTGTGGGGGAAAGGACAAACAGAGCAATGACAAAAACACAAAATAAGAACATCAGCTGCAATTTGGAAAGGGTAAGAAGGTCAGGAATGAACCGTGACATTCATTCAATCATTGGAGCATTGGAGAACACTAAGGTCATCCAATGCAGGCTTACTAGTGACTCCCAGATATATTGTTAACTATGCACCAAAGTTATGGAATACAATTCCAAAAGACATCAGGGAAGCCAGTTCACTGAGTATATTTAAAACTAAATTAAAAACATTTTTATTTTCATCAGCCTTTGAAGGGAGATAAAGAATGGAGTCACGATTCTGTGACTGCATTCTTTACATTCTTTATACTCTTTATATTCCTTATAGTTTGTGCTTAATGTATTTCTGATTTATTCTATTGAAATTGTATAATGTATAATAATATAATTATACATATATAATCAGTTTATCTGTACTTTTGTTATTTTATAATTTTGTGCAATCGTATTTTAATGTATCTTTTATTATACCCTGTCTTAAAATTGTACTTTAATTTTTAATCAATGTGAAGCACTTTGGGCTATAGTGTTTGTATGAAAGGTGCTATACAAATAAACCTTATTCTTATTCTTTTTCTTATTCTTATTCTTATTCTTATTCTTATTCTTATTCTTATTCTTATTCTTATTCTTATTCTTATTCTTATTCTTATTCTTATTCTTATTCTTAATCTGGACTACATGCAGGATGTTCTTTTCATGATTAAACAGGTTTGAAATATAATGATTAATTTTTCTCCTAACTAGAATCACCCATGTGTTACCTGCTCATTGGTCCTCTTCCAGAAAACCGCCAGAGTGAACACAGCAGTGACGGGTGGAGCGAGGTAGCTGGTCACTGACTGGATGTAGACGTATAACTGGCCGCTATTAGCCGACTGTAAAATGGGGATCCACACCACGCTCACCACCACCAAGATCACGGTCACGATCCTGGGTTAGATTTACACAGACACAGCAGTGGAAGAAGCACAACGCTCCATTACCTCAGTGAAAGTAGTATAACTATTAGAATAATGTGCTAAAATTATTAAATTAAAAGTGTGCTGAAATGATCTCTGTCCATATTTTAGTTTAGATTAGATGAGATTTTATTGGTCCTACAATGGAGAAATTCACAGCATATACAGTAGATAGAGCAAAGGAAAAAGTATATTTAAAAAACACCAGTAATACAACTTTATAGGCTATATTTACATAACAGTTGAACTATTTACTGTTATTTATGACATTTGGTACAATTTTACAAGTTAAATTTTTGACAATAAATACTGAACTACCAATACTTCAGACTATGATGAACAAGCTGCATCTGAAAACAAACACAATGAATATTTCACAGATAAATGAAAAGATTGTGATTGTCTCTGTTAACTCACCATATAGACTTATTATTCTCATCCATGGGAGAGATTATTGTAATCAGTATGTCTGTGTTTGTGTGTGTGTGTGTGTCTGTGTGTGTGTGTGTGTGTGTGTGTGTGTCTGTGTGTGTGTCCGCAAAGACATATCATGCTATAACTCAATGAATAATTGAGATATGACCATGAAATTACATGGGCATACATATATAGCTAAAGTGCATCAGATACAATGATCCATTTGAGTAAAGGTCAAAGGTCAAGGTTGTATTTAGCAGAAAGTTCAAAATCAGATTATTGGCTTTAATTCAAGAACGGGTTGTCATAGAAACTTTAGATTGGCACAAAATAGGGGCGAGATTAGGCATTCTCTGAATACTTGTCAGTAATATTTTATTATTATTATTATTATTATTATTATTATTATTAGTAGTAGTAGTAGTAGTAGTAGTAGTAGTAGTAGTAGTATTAGTATTATTATTATTAGTATTATTATTCATGGTATTTTAATTATCAATTACTAGAAATTTCAGGTGACCCCGCTTGAATTCCAGGTAACCCCACATGGAGTCCTAACCCCAAGGTTGAAAAGCACTGATTTAAATGTGAAAAATGCAAAATACAAAGGATAATATTATAATAAATGGTAATACATCATTTAAGAAAGGTTAAATTGAGAGAAAATTTCATTTGGGATCTACCACAAAAGTAGCAGTAGTATTAACCCCCCCCCCCCCCACACACACACACACACACACACACACACACACACACACACACGCACACACATTTTATCTGATTTGCCCTATCTCTTATTATTGTGAAAACACATTTTTGGTGAATGTGATTTTTATCCTACATTCACCCAAATTTGGGTGAATGTAGGTGAATGTGTGTGTGTGTGTGTGGGGGGGGGGGGGGGGTCGTCCTCCTACCCTGTGAATAAATACTGCATAAACACTGGTGTGTCCTCCAGGGGGTTGTTCTCTTCCTGCTTATGTCCTACCTGCCAACCAGAAGCAACTCTTTCTCTGATGCATTTGGACGGTGTTTCTTCCAGATGTCCATGGTGAATAACGTGGAGCTGCTGTTAAAGATGGAGGTCAAGGAAGACATCAGGGCCGCCATCATTACAGCTATCATCAACCCCCTGAGGCCTGTGATGAACACATAGTCAAAAATAAGAGATCACCAGAATTATATAAAACAAAACTGTAACGTACATGACATAAGAGCAACTTTCTCACCACTTGGCATCAGTTCAATGACCAGTTTGGGAAA
This sequence comes from Siphamia tubifer, assembly GCA_020466265.1. Taxonomy (NCBI): domain Eukaryota; kingdom Metazoa; phylum Chordata; class Actinopteri; order Kurtiformes; family Apogonidae; genus Siphamia; species Siphamia tubifer. The sequence continues at coordinate 28,859,185 of CM035783.1, read as the reverse complement.
CGCGATGTTGGAACATCCCACCTCACATCCACACACTCGCACACACTCCTCAGGATCGACACATCCTACAGAGTCTGAAAAGGACACATATAGTCAGAGCATAAGACTTATAATGTCTCTTCTATTACAAACTAGTCAAGCATGATTTTGTATCTTCTTAAAAAATATTGAGATTCAGACTTTATTTATCTCTGCAGGGCAATTCAGTTCAGTTACTCAGCCTTATTGAATGTCCAAACAATTAGGGAAAAAGGAATTCAAAACATTCATAGTAGCATATGAATGTGTGTATGTGTAAAGTATTATATATAGAGACAATATAAATGTCATTACAATATCAATATGTGGATTTAATCAAGAATGTGTGCTTGACCTGAGTATTTACACTCTCTGTTAAACCACTAAAAGTGCAGTTCTTTCTTCTCCATATTCATTACACATCATTTTGCTTTCTAGTTTATGTGTATGAAAGTATTTTTTTTTAAATATTTGTAAGATATACACATGTAATCATTGCATTACATCAAAGGAAATTTCCAATGTGTATAAATAGGATGAAAAAAAATCCTACTTCATAGGCTACAGTGTGAAATACAGTAATACCTATTATGAAATGGGTTATTTTACTTTTTGGCTTTTACTGTTAATACTTCTGTCTTTTTACTTGGTTTATATAAAGTTGTGAATGCATAACAGTGGTTTTACACTGTAGTACTTCCTTCACATTGTATAAAATGTCACAAAAAACTGTAATGTTTTCACATATTTAGACAAACCCTGCAATAACAATAACCTGTGTGAAGTTATTGTTCATCTGTGCTCCTGCACTTTACACTCCTGAGCACCACAGGAGTGTAAATGTGCTTTAAATGCACACAAGAGCACAGAAACACGATAGCCTGGACACAACTATGAACACATGCATATGAAATACCTCCCTCCTCTGTAACATGATACACTTTACTGTGACACCTTAGACTCTGTGAGAAAAGGAAAGTCAATACCCTCAATATTGTTGTTATTGCTGTTTGGCCTCGTTAGACTGATGCTGTCACTACAAATGATCTCTTTAAGGTTAATATTAGATTAGATCACATCGTTCACATATTTAAATTGAAGGTGCTTCTTCGTCTGGTATGCACAGACTGTTTGTTAGGTCAATCACTATCTAGGTAATGCTCAACTTGACCTACTTTTAATCTTAAATGCACCAGTGTCTCGATATTATGACACAAAACTCATTGAAATATTTTATCTATTTATATTTTTAATAAACCCACTCATGATGGGTTTTACTAAGTATCTGCAGATGGTTTGATCGCCTTGATTTCATTTAAAGTTGATTTAATCAGATGGTTTCATTGAAAACATAAAGTCTTTTCCATGACAGTTCTGAGACTTGTTATGAAAAAAATGCTTATAAGAATGTAGTCTGCAGGTCAAAATAAAACAATATACAAGGATTTAGATTGGAGGAGCTACAAAATCACCCAACATCACATCATAAAACTTTGAGATATCCAAGGAAAATGTAGTTTCATGGACTCTTATTTACTAAATGGGAAAAAATTTTGTAGTTTAAGTGCAGTTTTACAAATAAATAACCTGAGATTGATGTTTTTGAGATAATACGAGTAAAAAATATATATTACTGTTGGGAGCATTTTAGTATGTTTTTTTTTTCTCTCCTTGTAAAATAACTTAGGCTCCGGGAAATGTTGTGGAATAAGTTGTGTGTGTGTGTGTGTGTGTGTGTGTGTGTGTGTGTGTGTGGTCTAAAAAGTTGAATGGTAAGTGTAGCTTTACAAATAAATAACGTGAAACTATTGTTTTTGAGATGATACAAAGAGTTATATATATATATATATATATATATATATATATATATATATATATATATATATATATATATATATATATAACTCTTTGTATCATGTATATATATATATATATATATATATATATATATATATATATATATATATATATATATATATATATATATATATATATATATATATATATATATATATATATATATATATATATATATACATACACATATGTGTGTGTGTGTGTGTGTGTGTGTGTAGTCTATAAAATACGTGTTTTTGTTTTGTTTTTGTAGTATTTGTTCTTCTTCTGGTGGTTAATGTTAACTGGAGGTAATGCAGTGTTTCTGTCCCTAATGTCCGGTCAGAGGGTGGAGTTTATTCCTCCCTTTCCTAACCGACACCCCGCCTTCCAGACCCCGGTAATCGAGTTTCCGTTGGTGAATTCCAGGGTCAAAGGCACCGGTCAGTCCACTGCTCCGTCCGCTAGACCTCCGTGGACCTTGGTCTACATGAGGAAGACTGTAAACTGGACCCACGGAACCGGATCGAGTGCAGACTGAGACTCCTACACGCCACGTAAATACACTGGTGGAGTTTTTGTCTTTGGGGGAAATCAACAAGTCTGTGACCGAGGCTCCGACACACACACACACACACACACACACACACACACACACACACACACACACACACACACACACACACACACACACACACACACACACACACACACACACAGAAGTGTCTCGTCAGCGTCTTAGTCACAGTTGTTTCAACACACTTAAGGAGGATTCCTGGTTCTACTGTGTTCCGCTCCAGCTTGACTCACCGCAGACTCGCACACACCCTTCCAGCCTCCGTGTTCGCCGGGCCCCGCGGCGGCTGCCTGTGAGCCGGGCTGGTCCCTGCAGGTCGTGGGCCCTGTCAGGTGGAAGGCGTGGCCCAGGGCGGAGTGCTTTGTTCGGCAACACCTGGGGTTGGTGTGTGGAGGTAATGTGAGCTCAGTGTTGATCTGGAGCCCGCTTTGAGGAACTCTTCTAGCGGTTTATTTACGTCAGATGAACACCCCCCCCACTACTGGATCTGTTTACCAGACCCCAGTCACGCGGACACACTATGGGTTCGGTCCACGAAGTTTAGACCCAGTGAACCGACTATTGGAAGTGGGTCACAGCGGTTTGTGTGTTAACCCTTTGGGTGCCAGTGTGTTTGGGCCATGGCTTTGTCCCAGGTGCAGTGTCTGGATGAGCACCACGTCAACCTGCGGGTGAGTGAAAGTAAGCCGGAGTTCTTCTACAGTGAGGACCAGAGGCTGGGCCTGGAGGCCCTCATCACCCGGGGCCGGGACGCCTTCACCGAATACCTCCAAAAGCACAGCATCCGGGAGTTCCTCTCGCAACCGGAGTTGGAATGGATCGAGCGGACAGCGGAGGCCTACCGCCCGGGACACGAGCATCACCAGAAACCGGAGACCCCGACCTCTAGCTCGGCTCCGGGGAACACTACCCCGGGCTCCGGGGAGGAGGCTGGGGATGGAGAGGTGTCACTCCAGTACTGGCCGGACCGGTCCGAATTCTCAGTGGCCGAATTGGACCTGGGCTGGCCAGACGCCATATCATACCGCGGGGTCACACGCGTGACCGTGTACACGCAACCTCCAGCGGAGGGACAGACGCACATCAAGGAGGTGGTGCGGAAATGTATAGCATCAGCCCAGAGGGTAAGAGCATGGTAGAATAGAATAGTTATTATCAGTGTTGAAATGTGCAAAAACGACAGTGAAAATATCACGTAAAATAGTGAAAATATAAATAATGTACGAAAGCTGCAAGATAAAATAGTAATTATACAGATACTGCTAAAGTACTACAAAAACTACTGAAATATACAAAATGCTAAATCTATACAACAGATCAGAAATATGTACAATGAATAAGGATGTATTGTGTGTGTGTGTGTGTGTGTGTGTGTGTGTGTGTGTGTGTGTGTGTGTGTGCAGGGGGGGGTTAATATGTTGTGACTCTTGCACTGAGGCAGAGTCAGTAGAATGCACTGTCCACTAGACTGGGGCTGATGGTTGTTCAGTGTTGATGGGGGGAATGTAACCACTTGTGGGTAAAGAGTGTACTTGAGTCTGTTTTTGTGTAAGGTGATCTTCTGGGGTCAGGTCCTTTGTGCTGTCGTACATGCACTCAAGTACTATTTACTTCAGTCACATATTAGGTACAAGGAACTTATTTTCCTTCAATGGTCATTTCTATCTTTTTTGACACGTCATATATTAACTTCTACTCCACTATATCTCCTAAACAAATGCTGTCCACTTTACTTCTCTACATTTGCTAACAGTCTTGGTTACTTTTCAGATTACATTTTTCAGCCCCCTCTTATTCAGTTCTTCGCATTACAGATGTGGTTTAGAATATTTAAACTACACTGCTTCGGCTTTAGGATAGTTTTGTTCATATCTGTACAACATAAATAAAGGAAATCTATTTACATTTTACATAAAGACCTTTTCTTACTCTGAATTGCTGCTCCTGTTTAGTCATGATCTAATCCTAGCTCAAGTCCAAGTTTATTTGCCTGTGTCACAGACCTACTTCCCTTTTCCTCATTTCTCTCTCATGTGCGAGACTTGCACATGCTCATAACAAACTTTTAATGAAACAAGTCTCATCTTGACGCAAGTGTGGAAAGAAAACGGTCTGACGTCACCAAATGACATGCCAGAGCCCTGTTTCACATGTGTCTTCAACATACATACATCTAGACACACACACATTGTCTGTCTTTTCTGGACAATAATGAAACAATCCAAAATGACAATGACACACTATCCAGATTCTTGATTTTAAGGAAAACTATAAATATTGCACTGTGAAAACACTTCACTCATCATGTGTTTGTGGTGCCTCTGTCTTGTGAGGACCACGTATCTCTGAAAAAATTTCATGATATTACAAAAACACATCTTTTTCAGTTTTGTGATACTGTATTTTGTAGTTTAAAAACTTGTATTTATCTAAAAGGATATAGTTTCCCAACTCGTGAAAGGAGCACTAATAACTCAGTTTATCACAAATATTCAGTTAAACAGTAGAATGACTTGCTGAAGTAAAAGTTAAATGTTGCCTAAAATGGAAATTTAAATGGAAAGTTAAACACAAGTATTTCCAGTTTACTTTTAAACAAAGTACATGAATGGCACCTCGGACCCCCTGGTGAAAGAATATTGTCTACACTGACAGTGCAGATAATATTCTTGAAGTGGGGTGAGGGGGTCGGCCATCTGGTGCATCTGGGTCCGGTACTCTGCTGGTCCCAGCTGATCCAGATCCGATACCAGTAATTACCGTTACGGCCGTGGTGTCACAAACAGCCCAGCCAATCTGACCAACATGGGTCAGACAAACCGGACCCAAAGGCACCAGGGCTGTGAAAATATGGTTGTGATGCTCACCGCTCTCCCCAATTTGATTCTGTACAGCTGATTTTATGATGGTCCTGTTCCTGCTGTCCCACCCCCACCTACTGATCCTGTTATTCATTCATTGTATTAACCTTATATGTTAGAGATCCATTAACTGTTTTTAGTTATTTGTATATTGTTTGTCAGGACATGAAATTCTATGATTACAAGCCTGAACCAATGAACACCACCCCATCACCCCCTCCCATGAAGAAAAAAAAAACAAACTTGACTGACGTATATATACATCAGTGGCAGTGAGTTAAGTGTGTAGATACCAGCATAAAATTAATGATCGGTATATAAATAATGGCTCTCCTTGTTATTTTTTATTACCTCCTATATGTCTTAGTTTTATGATTTTAACTACATAGGCGGCTACTTTTAACTACTAGGGCGGCTGTAGCTCAGTTGGTAGAGCAGGTCGTCCAATGATCGAAGAGTTGGCGGTTTGAGTCCCGGCTCTGGCTGTCCACATGTCGAAGTGTCCTTGAACCCTTAAGTTGCTCCCAGTAGGGTCAGGCAGAAGCTGTGTATGAGTGTGTGTGTGAATGGGTGAATGTGAGGAATTGTAAAGCACTTTGGGCACCAAGTGGTGTATAAAATGTCCGGTCCATTTTACATGCAGTGTCAAGAAATTTCATAAACATCTTTAAAACGGGTTGAACTTCTGGATCTTCAGACTGGTCAAGACTGAATAGACAGTATTGTTTGCAGAATACAGGGAAGTCATGGTTCATACACTATCGTCATCATGCAAATCACTCTATTTCTTGCAGTAACTTAAGGGAACGTTATCTGCCTACTGCAAGTCTGTTTTAGTTCTTTACTGTCACAACATTCTCTGAGATGCTGTGCACTTTTCTTACATGATCTGTTTCCTCTGAGATTTGAATGGTTTGTGTATTGTTGATAAGGATAGGTTGAATCAGTCTTTCCCTCCCAGACCAGGAAACACTAAAACCATTTGTGGTTTCCTCTGTATATTTGTGTATTCGTCTGTGTGTGTGTGTAGGTGATAGCTGTTGTAATGGATGCTTTTACTGATGTGGACATCTTTCGGGACCTGCTGGATGCAGCCTACAAACGCAAAGTTCCCGTGTACATCATCCTTGACACGGCTGCAGTACCTTGCTTTCTTGCCATGTGTAGCCGGGCTGATATGCATCGCGGACATCTAAAGGTATGCAGCTGCACAGACACACACCCAGATAATGTTTTGATAGTTAGAGCAGCTACTCACAGTAAGTACAGAATAACTGGAAAAGTTGTTGTGCCAACTTGGAAAAGTAATATCCAAGTATTGACACCTGTTGTAATAATCATACAGATAGAGTATTAATGAAAGGATAATATTTCAAAGGAAGGTACACAATTGATGTCATTGTGAACAGGTTTTTCCCTGTAGGGCTGGGTAATATGCATGCTGCAACTAGTTGACTGCCATAGGCTGAATTTTCTTGTTATTCCCTTTACTCACCAACTTGAACTGGTTAAGGCACTAACAGAAAATATTTAGTTAGGGAAGGGGTTTTCAAATGATTTTAACGACTTTCACTTTCAGGTCACATTATTCATTCCTGTCATATGGTTTCCCTCTTCTTGCTAGCTATAACCCCTAGAGCGCTTCACTTCAAACTTGTCTTATCTCCCACTTTCATTATGAACATTTACGACTTCTATGGTTAGTGTCCCTTGTGAGATTTCGCACAGAACTTTTACTTACGAGGTAACGCTCTGCCTGCAACCACACCCTTATCACAGGCCCAAAGACAAACAACACAGGGTGTGCCATTAAAGCATGCACATACATACTGCAGATACAGTCCATGCTCTAACCTGTAGAATCAACAGGTATGAGGTATGGTGGTATTAATGAAAGCACATTGTTCTGTGAAGGTAATTCTTTTCTGTTTGCCTATTTATTTTTGTCAGGGACAATCCTTCCTCTTGTCACTATGAAACCTCTGAGAGTCTCTCTTTACATTAGCATTATCCCTGCTTGTTTGTGCAGAATCTGCGTGTACGCTGCTGTGGGGGGGTGGAGTTTTTCACACGGTCAGCACAGAGAGTGCGTGGAACACTGAGCCAGAAGTTCCTCCTAGTGGACGGAGACAAAGCCGTCTCAGGCTCCTACAGGTGAGCAGTGTGTTCTCTGTATCTGTTGTGGTATAATACGGTTCCTCTGATTTGTAAAAGAATGCAAGGCCCATTATGCATGTGCATAGGGCCTTTCTCTGTGTAGTGTTAATATTGTGTTTTTGCCTCACTAGTGTGGTATCAAAAAAACACTTGTAACAATGGAAACTGAAGCCTCTCCCACTGGGACTACCTCAATTTTCAACAAACATTTAACCCTCTAGAGAATCACCATAGCATTGGTGTTGCATGTAAAGTTTGAGTTGCCAATAAAAGCCTGATAACTGATGAAGATATTGTATATTTACTGGGATTATAGACCTGAAACTAGGAAAACCCAACAACTATATGTCAGATTAGTTACGGTACATATTCACTGAATTTACATGAACCATAATATTTAACTTAATTATAGAAATTAACAATAAATATAATACAAAATGTTAAACAATAAAATGTGTTCTATGCAAGTGAGTGGCCTGATTAAAAAGATTTTCAGTTAATTGTTGTATAAACTCAGTCAACACTTCATCTGGCTGTTTTTCTCTACTTAGAATAAATACTATATATTATTTCGATACACCCCCAGTCTTATCTGGCAATGGGACATGTTTCTGGGAGGGACAGAAGACAAGACTTGTCTGTGGCTTTACAGCATTTTCTGTAAAATATTCAAGAATTCTTGGACGCCTCAATAACAGAAAGGCTCCGAACAATAAATCATTCAACAGGAGTTTCACAAGAAGAACAAAGCCAGAATTCACTGAACCAGTGATTAAATTTTTTTTTTGTTATATTTATGGCCAATTATAGATGACCAGTAGAACCACTTTCACAGATATTAACATAGATCTGCTTGGTTGTTCTCATTAAATACTTTAGGGCCTGTCAACACACCTTATCAGACTACATTATACTGCATCTAAACAGTTCAGTGGGAATCTTGATTATGAATCACTTCAATCTAGTTGAAGTAAAGTAACCGAAACTATCAGTTTATTAAACTGGAAAAGCTGTGCTGTTGCAGCTGTATACTTGACTGTGAGCAATTCATATTTTACACAATATACACTATTGAAAGCTGTGTTGAGGAGTGAAACATGTATTTGCTCGTCCATTTTTACTCAACTTTTACTGTATTACACAGTGACTTAATTAATAAATTATCAAGATATTCTCTTACATATGTGACTCATTTCCATAAGTCAACGAAGGATATGTAAGTGTCATGATCAAAGCGCATAATATGATGCTTGACTTAAGATGACAGATGACGGTGTAATATTTAATCTTTTCTCCCAAAAAAGGGATGTGGAGCCTTTGCAATAACATGTAAGGACAGATTAAGGAAATGTTTTTAAAAGTGCAGTCAGATGACAGTTACATTCAAGTACTGGTTCTGCATGATAATAGAAATGTTGTTGTTCCCCTTTCATGTTTAAAAATGTGACGTCACAGGAGCAGCTTGACAAAGTGTTTTACATTTGGTGCAAACATTCACGGCCCTAAGGAGGAACCGAAAAGATTCTTGTGGAGAAGACATGAAGATTTCTATAGCTGCACGAAACACATTTTTTGCTGTAACTGACAGAACTGTATTTACAGATTATAATGTAGACAAATCTGATATAATTTAAGGTTCTTATTGATTATTTTCTTACTGTTTTGCAACACAGTAATCAAAAAACAGAACTTATTTATTAATATGTGTCAGTAACGGTCTACTAACTTGTGATTTCTACCAAGTTAATAAGTATGTAATGTAAAGCTAAGTTACCGTTAAATCAGTCAAGTCAGTTTTAGTGACACCGCTTGTGATTGTTTCACCATAATGACATGACAATGTGAACATATGTCTCAGACTGTAATGTGAACAAACCTTTAATTTTCCCCTTTTTAACTGAATCGTATCAGATAACTTCAATGCTGTTTCGGGACATCAAACTGTCTTTTGCTTTTCTTTTGACTAAGAGAGACACTTAGTAGTAGAAATGATGCCCTTTAAATTACAGCATTTAATAGAGGAATCGTTGATGTGAATTAATATGTGCTTATTTGTGCTGTTTCAGCTTCACCTGGTCATCATCTCGTTTCGACCGTAACCTCATCACTTCGATCACAGGACAGGCAGTGGAGACTTTTGATCTACAATTTCGGGAGCTTTACCTCATGTCCAGAGGTGTGTCTCTCCACAAAGTCTCCCTGGCAGATGAACCGCTCCCTGACCCGGTCCCTCAGACAGTTCCTACTCCAGTCCCAGCTTCAGTGGCTCGGAAGCTTATCAATCCCAAGTATGCCCTGGTTGCTGCAGGAACCCAGTTAAGTCCGTCCTCCTCTGACCAGAATTCCAGCAACAAAAATTCAAACACCCAGAATCCCCCAGGGCTGATTTTGAAAAAGCGTCATAAGATTACAGAGGAGCCACCTATGCACCCAGGATTGGTCGGTCTAGAGCGTGCATACTTAATTCCATACCTGCCCACATGGCCCGAGCCAGACCCGCCCAGTGATGTGATTGGCTTCATAAACATCAGGGATGAAACGCGAGCCCATAAGGTTCACTTACAGAGGTCAGAGAGGTTTGAGGTCAGTCAAGCTATACGCTTCCGCGCACCACTGACTCTACCAGCTCAAAATGAGGAACCCATTTCAAGGCCTGCTGCAAATGAGGCAGAAAAAGCCAACCCCCCCTCAGGAAATCCAGGCACAGAGGCCTCTACAAATGCTGCGAGTCCAACCAAAAAACAGACCGAGGAGAAAAAACACACTGCTGCAAATACAGATGACACTGATACAACAGATTCCAGAGGCCCACCCCAACAGCCTGGTACACCTCGAATGGAACACATGGACAAACCAGACACACAAACCCCCACATCACAGTCCAATGTTACTGATATTCCACAGCCTACAGACAATAGTAGACAAACTACAGAGTCACAAAACATAGTACCTCCTATTCCTAAACGGCGCACTTTGCAGTTGGTAATAGACCCCTCCCTCTCAGAGAAGTCGAGTGAAGCTCAGGTCACTCTGATAAAAATGGACCAAGTGGATGAACCAGTTGACTCTAATGCTGAAATGAAAACCCCAAACGATGTAAGGACAGGTCGCAGTCGTATTAAATCAAAGGCGAATGCTGAGGACTCTGGAAGTAATGAGGATGGCAGCCAAGACAGCACCAAGGTCAACTGTGATCGTGCGGCCAACGACGACCCATCGAGCAACTCCACAGCGTCAGAGGAGGAGTTTTACGATGCACAGCCCGAGCACAAAGACCCACTGATCAATGGAGTCACAGTGGGGTCAGGCCACGGGAATCGTCAAGACGGGTTCAACATGATGGCCCGCTTTTCCCAGAGCATGCTGGATCTTCGGGAACCCAGCAAGACAGACGACAGTGCTGCTCTCCTCCTCCAATCACAGCAGCTTCGCAGACAAGGTCACCCATCGCCACACCGACACATTGGACAGGTGAGCAGACCGTTAAATACCATGTGTTATTAAACAGACAGCAAGGAGCCATACTTTTAAAATGTTGCAAAACAAGAAAAAGTGCTCATTAGACATGTTTTCATCATCTGCTTTGGAGTGAATACGCCAGGCTGCATGGTGTCAAAACAATAGAAGAGCACAGTTTTTAGTTGTTGTTTTTTATCTAAGAAAAGATTAAGTCAACATCCTCATCACTGGACACTACCTGCTGCTGCAACCATGTCTTATCCCTTTATGGATATATAAAGGGGATGATGGTGAGAAATGACCTGAATTTTACCTTGTTCAGCAATATTGAAAAGTAGAATTTCCATCTCCCTTTAGATACATTAAAAGATGTTTCACTCCAAGCATAAATTCCAGCAGCAATTAAGAAGTCAAATTAATATTTGCAATGATAGTTAAAAAAAAAATTGTCTGACAGGGTAGATTTCCTGTCAGAGCACTTGTTGATTCCCAGGTACCTGTGTTAATGGGTTGAATTATGGGGCATGAAATGTATTTTCCTGTGGGCATTCATACTGGTTAACTTCACTTAACTTTTACTTTATATATTATGTGCATGCAAACCAATATTCTAAATCACTTTGTGTGTTTTTTTTGTGTGTGCTGAAGTATACATCTGATGAAAGACGTTCTTGTCCCAGAGGAAATGGTAGCATCATGGTTGGCAAAAGGAAATTTAAGCAAAACTAAAACTATTTCACAGTCATCTGAAAATTGTGCTTAACACGACCCCTGAAACTCACCATGACCAGTGCGTGTCTCCAAAATTGGATTGATCTAGAATTGTCTTTTGTTTTTGATACCAGTGGTACCACTTGAATACATTTTCTTACCTCAGAACATAAGTTAGAATAGTTCATTTACACTGTGCATTTTTGTATCAAGTGTAAAACCATGTATGAATGTGGTCATATTTTCTTTTTCAAGCTATGCTGGTTAACATCAATGTTTGAACTTCAAAATGCCCATAAAATGTTTTGAGAAACATGGGCATTGTCTCTTTAGCATCGAAGAAATTACACCATTAATATAAAATTCATAATTATTTTTTTAATTTGCTGATTCCAGATAATTGAAAGCACTCTTTACTTTTTCTGAACATGTCGTCAGTGTTCTTTGGTTTACCTCATTGGAAATTAGATGACACATTGGTGGTGTAAATACTTCAAAACATTTGTTAAGTAATCCATAAAAACTTGACACGCCGTGGTTCTGAGGGAGTTCATCATGAACAAACAGGCAACCAGGGATGGTAGATGATTGTAGAGTTACAGGAAGGACACGCATACACAAATCCAAAACTAATGCGTGTGCTTTATCAGTTGTCAAAGCAAGTTAGTACCTGTTGAAAAGTTGTGTGTTTTATGTGTGCGTGTCCAGCCACATACACACCTGGATAAAGAGCTCGGCTGATCATGCCTGGCAGGACGATGAAGATGAAGGGTAGTATTTTCAGGTACGCTGCCAAGATTGAAGCTCCTTTCACGTGGCTCATGTTTTTAGCCGAGAGGGATCGCTGAACAATCACCTATGCCCAAAAAGAAATCACAAAAATAATTGTGTAACACTTTAATAAAGTAATTATGGTTACATAAGATTAAAACAACAAGTTACAACCGTCTTTCCATCGAAGAATTTTACTTGGAATACAACAACACTACACTGGGAAAAAAAAAATCTAAATCTGACAGTGTATTTTTTTCTCATTTCTCGTCAACATATCTCATTACTTAAAATATGACGTAATCACTTAAATCGATTTTAAACAACAGACCTTGAAAATCATATTTCAAGAAATCTTACCAAGATCATTTTCACTCTTTCCTTTGGCAGTTCCTTGACTTAAGCAAAAATAAATAAATATATAAAATAAAAAAAAAAATGTTCCTCTCGCCCCACATGGGCGGTGTCTCCTTCAGGCTCGGGTCCTCTACCAGAGGCCTGGGAGCCTGAGGGTTCTGCGCAGGATCTTAGCTGTTCCTAGCAATGCGCTCTTTTGTACAGAGATCTCTGATGTTGTTCCTGGTATCTGCTGGAGCCATTCTCCCAGCTTGGGGGTCACTGCCCCTAATGCTCCGATCACTACTGGTACCACTGTTGCCTTCACACTCCACATTTTCTCTAACTCCTCTTTCAGCCCTTGGTATTTCTCAAGCTTCTCATGTTCTTTCTTTCTGATGTTGCTATCACTGGGGACTGCTACATCTATCACCACCACTGTCTTCTCATGTTTATCCACCACCACTATGTCAGGCTGATTGGCCATCACCATCTTGTCAGTCTGGATCTGGAAGTCCCACAGGATCTTGGCCTGTTTGTTCTCTGTCACCTTTGGGGGGTTCTCCCATCTTGACCCTGGGACCTCCAGTCCATACTCTTTACAGATGTTCCTGTACAGTATGCCCGCTACCTGGTTATGCCTCTCCATGTATGCCTTGCCTGCCAGCATCTTACACCCTGCTGTGATGTGCTGGACTGTTTCAGGGGCTTCTCTACACAGCCTATATATATATATATATATATATATATATATATATATATATATATATATATATATATATATATATATATATATATATATATATATATATATATATATATTGAATTAAGCACAAAAATCTGTCAATGGAACAAGTGAAAATTATCTTTGTAAGATTTCATGAAATGGGATTTTTAAGACCTATAATCTAAAATAAGTTCTTATATCTTACTGAAAAGTTACTCTTTAGGGGATGATGTCTTATTTTTTTTTAAAGTGTGATGAGATATTTTGTCTAGAAATAAGAAAAATACACTTCGTAAGATATACATTTTTTTTCCAGTGTAGGTCAAAGACTTTTATTTATAGAGGAAAGTTTAATGTTTATATTCAGGGAGGAGGATGAGTATGAGGAACCTGGACTAGGGGAGAATTAGTCTTGCATTAGTCTTTGCCTTCTACTACACTTGGCCTCATATATCTTTTATTTCTCTCTGTGCCTAGCTGTTCCAGGCCTCCAGATCTCCAGCTCGTGACGCAAGATCAAAGGGACCCAAAGTAGTCATCGCCAAACCAGGAAGCTTTCACCGACCCGCCAGAGCAGCCGGTCCTGTTATCGGAGGACACCGTTACTGGCAGAGTCAATTACTTCAGCCTGATTCGGCCCAGTTGAATACTCAGACGCGTTCTGGTCGGTCACCGCGACGCCACAGCCCTGGTAACAGAAAGACGGACTATACCTCACCGCATCCACCAGCCAACCCCACAGGGTTACTGGGCGTGTCCTTCTCAAAACTCAACAATTTCAGGCAGTTGAGAGCACGAGGAGGGGGAGGGTCACAGAAAAAAGCGGCTCCAAATAAGGCTGCTAGGTGAAAGCGCGGGCTGGTAAAGGTACATGACGTGACATGACATTTGTTGATACAGACTTCCTGCTAAGAAATTGGTGACTCATCAGTGTGGGATTTAGATTAACTCTGGCATGCGTGTTATTCTCTATTTGTAAATCATGTAAAGAACTAATTGGTTCCAACAATAGTTGACCATGTATGAAGTCAGCCAAGGTGGTTACATTTTCAACTGTATCTCTTTGATGGTTTATTAGTTGGTTTGCTTCTCTCTCAGCAGGATTATGTGAAAATGACTTCTCCGATCTTTATGAAATGTGGTGGAAGGGTAGGGCTTGGGACAAACTCATACAGTAACATTTTGCAGCACATCCAGAAAAAGATTTTCCTTTTTTCTCTTCTCATCAAATAAAAATTTAGATGAGCTGTCTGACAATCACCTTTTCAAACAACATTCCTTAGTAATGTTTTCTTACTGCATGGGATCTGCAGTGTCTTGTAACATAATTTAGTTCAGATACAGATCTGGTCGTAAGGAATGTCAGTATTTGAGCGTTTACCAATGTGTTAAGTCAACAGAATGTGGATTTTTTTTTTTTTTTTAAGTGTCTATGTCAGGACATCTTTTAGTGGTAAGTGATAGAACTTTTACCTCAGGCACTTCAGTCCTGTAAACAATCTTTTGGGGAAATATTTACAATTTACCTCAAGTGCTTTAATTTTTTACAGAATTTTGTACTATAAGTGATCAACTTGTCTGTGATTTAAAAAACAAAAGGCAAGACAAGTTAATGTTCAGAATACTGTGATCTGGTAGTGACGGTATCAGAGGGGTTACCATGTTGATTTACTTTTATATATCTGCAGAAGTCCTTTGTAACAACCAGTGGCTTTATTTTCACAGCATCTCATAGTACAACAAGGAGTGGATACGAACTAACAACTGTGCCTTGTTTTAGTAAGGAACTAAAAACGCATCCTTTTTTATGAAAACCTAACGATATACTGAGGGTTACGCCAACTTTTGCACATGGTTAGTTTTATAATTGAAGAAGTTTCAGGCCAAAATGCTTGTATGAGACTTTATCTGAAAGGCACATCCTTTACCGCATCAGGTCACACACAGTTCAAAAGTAACTTGATGGATGTGAACAATACAGCTCCTAGTAGACGTGGATGAGTCATAAATGAATGGAAAAACTGATGCAGCATTTTAGAAAGTTGTCAAGTCATCAGGTCTTTGACTAGATGCATTCATTTGGTTTGAGATCTAGTGACTGTGAATGTGATAACATGCAATTTATATTACGCCCTCATACTTTATAGATGGGGGCACTGTCATCCTGGAAGTGACAAATTTCATCACATGTTCACTTTGATTCATTTGCCTTCTGTCTGGATACAATGTTTAACACTGATGTGGGACCAAAAGTCAATGTAAATAAACAGATACAGTGCTAATGATGATGTGGCCTTTTTGTTCTTGTCAATAAGTTCTTCTAAATGAAAAGTTGTGAATTCATTCCAAGCCTTTAGTATGTGTATGTGTAACTGCTAAAAATCCAGGCTAGTTTAGTGTAACAAACCATGAATGCATTTGATTTTGCTAAGATAATTATAGTGCTCTTCAGATTTCTGCAGATATTTTTAAAGCTTAGGTTTGGCACAAAATATTCCTAGAGAGTGAATGCCTTAAAAGTCCAATCTGTAGATTTATGGGGATTCAGAAAGATGTAACTACAGAATTGGAATATGAAAGTCTTCTGTAACGTATGCTTTCGTAAGTTTATAATCACTTTTTGATTTTGGTTACCTTGGACTGCGCCACTTATAACTACAGAAGAAGAGAATTGTCTCTCAAAACTGTCTTTGTTTTGGTTTTCTTTTAAGTTTTTCTGTGTCCTACTACAGTCGAGGAAAAAAATTAACCATCAAACATCATCAAAAACAATGATGATGCAATCAAATACTAACACCTGGGTGTATTATGTGACTAATACAGACAGGAAACAAAACATAGGATAACTAAAAGCACAGTTTTTGTCAGTACAATACCATCTTTATTAATGTAAGAACTTAAGTGATTTTGGTTATTATCAAGAAAATATGGAAAATAGATATCGGCTCTGTAATTAAACAGTGAGCTGTTTTGGTTTTTTTTTGCTATTTGTCCGAACAAATGTACCTTTAGCTATGAAAGGCATTAAAATGAACAAGAAATTTAAGAAAACAAGGGGTAGTCTACATTTTTTCCCCATGTCTGTATGTAATAGTGTGAGCTACAGTTAATATCCTGAACAAAACAAACACCAAGTCACAGTAGGGGATATTTTTGTAGCCATGAGAGTTGAGGATGTGGGACTGTATCTGCAAGATTGGCACTAGATGATCCCTTAGAGGACAGGTGTCAAACTCCAGTCCTTGAGGGCCGGTGTCCTGCATGTTTTAGATATTTCCCTCTTCCATGTGATTCAGTTTAACCCTTTAACTCCTGAGAACTAACAAAATAATTGGTAACATGAGCAAAGTAAGACACAAATGGCAGAAAAATCTAAGAAAAATACTGCAATAAAAAAAAACCAAAATATAGAAAAATAAACAAAATGAGCAACAAAAACTAATAAATATGTACAAAATGACAAATAATGTGGAACATTTTGAAAAAAAAAAAACTAAAGAAGAAAACTACTATAGAAATCTGGTCCCAACAATTTTAATTTTGCCTTTAAAAAATGTTTAAATAAAATAAATTAAAAAAAAAAACTCTTGCTTTTTGGCACCTTGTCCATGTACAAAACTAAAGGAAAAAAGCAATGACAGGGAAACATCGAAAACATGCAGGACACCGGCCCTCGAGGACCGCAGTTTGACACCCCTGCCTTAGAGTCACAATCAAGAAACACTGAGCTCTAACACCTAAAGGCCTAGTTTCACTAAAACCTCACGTGGAAATCTTAAATACCAAACAACACCATGAAACAAGTGTAATAAATGGTTCAAGGCACAACAAACCCTGCCCTTCGCATGTATTGTATCTTATTTTGGCATTGATCCAGCTGATGTTATCATGTCTGTATGTGGGTCAGCATATCAATTGCCTCTGTGTATGTGCCAAGTTTGTAATAAAGTGAAACAAAATTGATGCTTTTATAGACATGTGAAATTCCGTCCCTTATAAGTAAATGGGAGAAGAAAAAGAAAAAGAACTTTGAGCTAATTTTCTCAATGTAACCATATCTATCCTGGGTCACAGGCAATATATAAACCAAAAGAAATAGTTTTGCTACTACTACTAGTACTACTACTACTACTACTACTACTACTACTACTGCTATGCTGCTACTACTACTCAATGTTCACAAACAAACTGAACCAAAACCAAAACATCTAGCCTCCCTGGGATAAAAATACAAACCTTCTCTGTCTGACTATGGTGTCACACAACATCATACTAGGTGTAAAACATAGTATGTTCACAGTGAAGTAATACACAAAAATTTTTTTTTACCAGAAACAAAGCGTTGGTTCCCTTGACTGATACAACAATGACACAAACATTTGAATATTTGCTCGGAATTGGCTATAATAAAAAAAAAAAAAAAAAAAAAAAATGACATGTTTTCAGTGGTTTACTATGAAAACATGTTTTATATGGTGAAAAAAAGCATTCAATAAATCAAGTAAGTTTTTGGATTGAGTCCCAGGTGGAAAATGAATGAAGTGGTCGTATTGTTTGTACAGTGGCTGTGTTCGTCTGTACATGTACCTGGTCCGTGCACCAGTACCACGTGGCCAGTATGGTGAGTCCGAGGGTCATGCCAGGCCAGGGCAGGTCTCCAGTGACGGCGTCTCTGAACAGGTGCATGGCATCCTGGCGTGGCAGGTGGCATGTACTGTTTGGAATGATTTTACTGGGCACTGCCATACTATACACCTCCTCCAGGTTTCCATAGCCCCCAATTTTGTTAAAAGCTGAGGAACAGAAGTATGTATTTCTATCTTAGAATTTATGTTTTTTTTTTTTCTTTACACAATTCATTTGTATATCTGTAGGCAGAATGTGTGTTTCAAACAGTAGAGACTATACACACCAGTAATTGTCAGGATGATCGCTCCTACAATCATGATAAATGTCTGTAGAGTGTCAGTGTAGATAACAGCAGCCAGACCACCTGGAAGAAGTCAGAATGTGAGTAGTGATTTATCAGATTTTGTTGTAATGAGCTATCCTACTAGTTAATAAAGCCCATATAACATGTTTATTAACACAATTATGTGCTAATAACATCAATTAACATGTTTTTCCACTTTAGTTCTTACTACTTTATAGATTTGTTTTATGATGTTCATAAATGTTTCATGAGTTTTGTGCAATTGTTTAGAATAGCAATCCAAACATATGTATTTACTTAGTAAAGGATTAACATAACCCTCACAGCACAAAAAAAAAAAACAATGTCACAGCCTTGTGTAATACAATGATTTATACTTTCATAGTCTCATTATCTAATGACACTTCGGATAAAGATTTTGATCTATATAATTCCCAAACTTAGGTTAGAATGGAATTAGAAAATAAAATAAAAAAAAACCCAAATATATATATATATATATATATATATATATTTTATACATCAAATATTGTTTTAATTGTTTTAGATTATTAAATAGTAGGTAGAAAAAACTAAATTAAAGCAACTACAACCCATTGACCCATTGTTGCCTGCTAATTATATCCTCATAGGAAAATAAAAAATAGACAACAGATGACTTATATTAGACGTTGTTTATGTACCTGCAATTGTGTAAAGAGCAGTGACCACCAGCATGAGGA
Organism: Siphamia tubifer; assembly: GCA_020466265.1. NCBI lineage: Eukaryota > Metazoa > Chordata > Actinopteri > Kurtiformes > Apogonidae > Siphamia > Siphamia tubifer. Next base: position 28,840,077 of record CM035783.1, on the reverse strand, counting down.
CAGTGGACAGGTAGAGGTTCCATCCAAGACACACCTGAATAAACAAAGCTCCAGAGTACAGGTCGGTCTGGTCAAAGAAACACACATATGTCAGCAGGACCAGGACAGATTCAGTCCCAATAAATAGAAACAACTTTTATCACGTGTGTGTTTTTGTAAAATTGTCTTACTGATATTTTTGTGAAGACAGATAACAACAGTGAGAGAACAGCCAGGTAGGTTCGGATTCTCTCTCCCCCAAAACGACGGCCCAGGTACTCTGGCATTGTCACAATCTGAACACACACACACATCAACATAATGAAATCACCACACACACGAGATGGATTGTTTTTTTTGTTTTTTTTTTGTTTTTTTTTTGGAGGTCTGCAAAATCTGTCTGTACTGATAAAATGATAAATCCAAGTCATATACCTATGTACGTCATATTAGAGTCGATATGTTCACTTGGCCATAAAATAGTAAAACTTAGCCCAGTTGTTGAACCTGAACATTTTCAAACATGGAATTAACACAAAAACACCTGGTGGCTGCTGTATTACTTTACTGAATGAACCAATGTTACAAGGAAAAGGTGAGATTTTGTAATATATTAACCCTGACAATAGAACAAATAGAACAATATTCAGTATAACTTTAAGTTTAACCTTATAAGATCAATATGTAACATTTAAAGTTATTACATAAAGGTTGTGTTACACTAGTTAAATCCATGACTATATAATGGATTTCAGT